>JASDQU011310311.1:4899-22138 GCA_032191745.1 Picea mariana
GAGTATTTTTTGATGATATACTAATCTATAGCAAGTCCTGGGAGGATCATGTTTGACATGTTGACAGGGTGCTACAAATACTAAAGGAGCAACAACTATATGCCAAACCATTCAAATGTTTCTTTGGGGTGAAGGAGGTAGAGTATTTGGGTCATATTGTATCTCATGAAGGTGTCAAGGTAGTCCCTAACAAGATTAAGGCCATGATGGACTGGCCGATTCCCAAAACATTGAAGAATATTAGAGGATTTTTGGGTTTGACAAGTTACTACTGCAAGTTTGTTAGAAACTATGGAATAATAGGAGCACCTTTAAGAGAATTAACTAAGAAGGATGCATTTTCATGGACTCCAGAGGAAACTCAAGATTTTGAACAACTTAAAGAGGCGATGTGCAAATATCTTGTCTTGACCACACCATACTTCACAAAAACCTTTATTTTGGAATTTGATGTCTCAGGAAATAGTATTGGTGTTATTCTAATGCAAGAAGAAAGGCCCCTTGCTTTTGAAAGTCATCCACTCAAGGGAAAGGACTTACACAAACCCATTTATGAGAAGGAAATGATGGAAATACTACATGCATTGAAGAAATGGCTCCCTTACCTAATAGGTAGGCACTTCAAGGTCAAAATAGATCATGATAGTCTTAAATACTTCTTGGAACAAACACTATCTTCAGAAGAACAACAAAAATGGGTGACCAAGATGTGGGTTATGATTTTGAAATCATCTACAAAAAAGGGAAGCAAAATGTTGTGGCAGATTCACTCTCAAGAAAGGATGAAGATGTTGAGGCTTTTCTCTGTGTTATCATGATCATCCAACCTGATTGGATAATAGAAGCAAGAGATGAATGGAATAATGATGAAAAATTGTACACTCTAATTCAAAGGTTGCAGCAGGATTCTAGTGCATCAAATACATTTACATGGAAAAATGATTCACTATGGCACAAATATCACTTATATTTATGTAAGAACTCCCAAATCAAACAAAAGGTACTCTTGGAATTGGATACCTCTCCGGTAGGAGGGCACTCAAGATTTTTGAAAACCTACCACAGGGTCAAGAAGGAATTTTTTTGGGATGGCCTTAAAATTGATGTTCAAAGGTTTGTGGCTGAATTTTTGGTTTGCCAACAAAATAAGGAGGAAACAATTAAGACCCCAGGTCTTTTAAAACCATTAGTCATCCCAAGTCAAAGTTGGGAGGAGGTTTCCATGGATTTCATCACAGGGTTATCGAATTCTGAAGGAAAGAGTGTCATCATGGTGATTGTTGATAGATTGACCAAGTACGCACACTTTTGTGCCCTCTCTCACCCTTTCAAAGCTAGTACAATTGCCACCGCATTCATGGAGACATTTCAAAAGCTACATGGAAGCCCATAGATTATTGTAAGTGACATAGATCCCATCTTTACTGGACATTTTTGGATATAATTATTTTCTTGTTTGGGCACTCAATTGGCTCATAGCTCGTCTGGATTTGATAATATAAACAAACAAACACAATGATTCAAGTGGTTACCCTTGGTAGAATGGTGGTATAACACTTCCTTTCACACTGCAACAAAAATGACACCATTTATGGCGCTCTATGGATATCACCCACCATCAATCACTTATTCTCTAAAATAAAAATCTAAGGTTCAAGCATTGGAAGATCACATCGAGCATTAACAACAAGTTCTCCAAGACTACAACCATACAAACAGATGTTCCTCAAACAAGCTAAGAAGGATAATAAATTACCACCAAAGTATTATGTCCTTTATAAGGTGTTGCAAAAGATTGGTACTATGACATACAAATTGGACTTGCCCACATCTTTGCGAGTACACAGTTTTCCATGTTTCATGCTTAAATAAGGTTATAGGTGACAAGATACTAGTTCAAACTATATTTCCAGAACTTGATGAGGAAGGAAAAATCATATTGTAGCCTGAAACTATCATTGACACAAGAAATCACCAGTTGAGGAATATATCCATTTCAAAGTATCTCATTAAGTGGAAGAAACTATTTGCTGAAGATTCCACTTGGGAAGATGAGTCTTTTATACAGAAGCATCCATAATTACTCAAGCGTTGCGGACAACACTTGTCTGAAGGGGAGGGGCATGTTAAGTCCTAAATATTGGCACATTACCCCTTAATTGGGGCACATGACATTAGTATTGTTATTTTATTTATGTCGGATTGGGTCCATTAGTTGTAATTGTAACTCTTATTCTTGTATATATACCAAGGAGACCTTTTCGTTTGGAATCATCTGGTATTGGTAAATTTATGTGGTGTATAAGGAAGTTTCCCCCTCGAAGAGGATTATTATCTGGAATTCTCTCTTTGTCAAGGTGTTGAGTACTTATTCTGAGGTTTTTTATGCTATTTTGATATTTGGTTCTTAACACCATGTTCTAGTTACAATGCACTAGACATTCCCGTGCACTTTTGAACAATGCACCAACTTCAACATAGTAAGCATATCAACGTGTAGATCACATTGTGCGCTAATCTAGATTAAGTCATGTTTACACATCTATAGACTTCCTCACAAGGTCCATCATCTACTCCAATCCAAGTTAAATTAAATCTCAACTCGACACTCCTCTAAGACAAGATGCTTCATCTCAACTTGACACCATTCCTCCCAAACCCTTGTCCAAATAGGTGATGTTTGGGTTTGAAAGAGATTATCATATGTACTTAGTATATCACATTATTAATTGTATTTTAGGATATTATTATTGTGGTTTAGTGTGATGAATCCTTTTGGTTTTCTATTCTCAAGGAGTAGTTGAGATCATAGCTCTATCTATATTATTGTTCTTAGTTGTTAGTTCTTAGGATCTAGTTCAACATTTCTCTTATAATTTGTTGAGTTAGTTTCTTGATGTAAAGCCATATAAGCTTGTGTTTGGCTTAATAAATTCAAGTAGATATTTTTATTTGCACTTCGGTGTACAACTCTACTCATGAGTGGGATTTTCCACATCATTGGTATTAGAGCATGACCATCATTAGATTACCAGTGTACCTTGCCCCAAAGTACTAGATCACATTTTTTTTGATGTTTCTGGTGATGGTGTTTAGCTATGGATTCATGAATTCTTGGTTTTTTTGGGGTTGTCGTTGTGATGTCGATGATGATTTTCCATCACACATAATGCACTTTTCTCGTTGGGATCATTACAACTTTGTCAGTTGATCTATATTGTGAAATCCAACTTCCTATGTTGTTTTTATAACACGATCTCTAGTGTTGGCAGTGACCCATGTCGATCACCTATTTCTCTTCCCATGCATGTGCGTTTGGTTAATGTAAGATTTTTCTCCTTCATTACTCATCTTTGTCCCCTCCATACAAGGATAGAATTTGACGGGAAAATTTCCCGTCACGGGGTGATTTGCCCGTCAAATACGTTAAAAAGTTTGGGCAAAACGTCAACGTTTTTCGTTAAATCTGTCAAAACGGGTATATAATTTGTGGAAACCGTCAAATTTGACGGGTTGTTGGGATTTGAAATTCCAACCCTGCCTCCATAGACTAGATTAAAATTATGTTTATAGGCACATGCCAACTCCATCATATCCAAGGAATAATTTGAGGAGAGAGTATGGAAGGAAATATGCACCGTATGATGATCATCAAGTGCAATCAAGATTATCAACTATTTATTTTTCTACTTGTGTTGCTACTATGAGGTGCTCATTCGATCAAGATAATTATGCCACTTGTGGGTCTCCTATTTATAGATAACGCTAGTTGCCTCATGCTTCACTTGGAAGGAATGACAACTGCACACATGGTCTCCTCAAATGGTGTAGGCCCTCAAATGGTGTAGGTCCTCCCAATCTGTAGCGTACTACATGATCCCCTTAACATGGGAATCCACATATCAATCACCTTCTTGAGTGTATGTGAATTTAGTGTTGACACTTGTATCTCTAGTTTCCCCAACCAAACTTTCTTCATGCCTGTGTTTTAGGCTCGTCATGCTTGGTTGGTTTATTCAAATTATATTAATTAGGGTGGAATTGACATGTGATTTATGTTCATGGGTGGAGATGAGGGATCTATTTATTTGGTTATTACATAATGACTTTATCAAAAGAATATTAAGTACTGGGATGAGTTGAAAAAAGAAGAAGATGATTTAGCGTACTCACAGAGGTTTTTATCATCTTTTGCCCATAGCTTTCGCATCGTAGTGCCATTTTCAAATATTGTTTACATTGTTGGATTCTACATTTCAAATGCTTCAACATGACTACCTACATGCCTATATTTGGTTTTTATCTCCACAATGAAAATAACTTGACATTTTTTATTATTATTGTTATCTTTCATAAATTGTGTTCAACATCATTGCTCTGGGCTACTTTGTAACACTACCTCGAGTGGTGATTTTGCCTATATCTTTATGATTTTTCACAAGCATGCTATGGTATCCATGACTTTGGAAGTTTGTATGCCTTCTTTTAATATGTTCTTAGGGATTCAATGTCCCCTGGCAAGTTTTTGTTTGAGTATCTTTTGAAGACTTGAAATCAGTACTTCATTCTACTTCAACAACTTCATTATTTGGATCAGACTACTTTGTATGGTGTTATAACCTTCCAACAACTTGTTTGATGGGAGACTCTTAGCTGGATTTGAGAATTTATCTGATCATGTTGATCCACATCACCGAGATAGAGTTACTTCATTCCACAATTATTTGCAGGGATTTGTCTCATTTAGCTCTCGTGGGGCATATTTTGGCTTCCATAGTTTCAATTGCAGGTCTTTGTCTCACCGGATTAATATCTATTATCTCTATTATTCTTAGATTCAAGATCGACACCTGCATCAAGATTGTCGAGAATGATAGGTGTTGAGCCATAAATATGTCATGTTTTTCCACTCCTTTTCTCTAGTCTTTACCTCATTCTACTTATCTTTTGACCTCAAATTAAGACCTTTTGATGTAATAGGTTGAGTTTTGACACTACTTGGTATTCAAAAGCCAAAATGTCACAAAGCCTTGAAGAAACTGAAAATACCATCACGAACCTAAAGGTTCAATTAGAAGAATCAAGAAGGATGGAAGAAGTCGTGAAAATCCAACTGAAGAAACGAGAAGAAAACTGCAAAGAGCTAGAATCCATTTTTTTTTTCCTTTAGAAAGGAACTCAAGAAAACAATTATTAAGTTGAATAGAAGTTTGAAGTTTGAAAAGAGCACTGAAATATTAGATTCTATATCTTCTTTTGATGTGATCTACCACTATATCTTTTACTTGCATTTGAAGGGACATAATTAATCTTTGGATTAATGCTTCATACTCTGCTTCGTTATTGGTACATGTAAACTCTAATCTGATTGCATGTGCGTAAATGCATGATTGAGGGATTTTGACAACAATACCAAAATCCAATTCATGACTTAGAACAAGCACCATCAAATGACATTTTCCACAAACCATGAAAACAATTTTCTTCATTTTGCTTGGGAGAATTCATTTACTCTGTACTGAAAACAACATAGTTCCCAATTCCAACATCTACATAATTTTGCATCATTTTAGTTTCTTTATTCTTGTACTATGCTAGTTTCCTATGTTCTCGAGGAACTTTGATTATTGTTCCATCTTTATTTGAGAGAATCATGCAACTCCTATCATTCATTATGTAACCTCCAATCATTGAGCACCAATCTCTACCAAGGACAACACTGTATGATGGGGGAAGATCAACTACTATGATAATGAATATTGTTATGATGTGGGGTGTTGCACATATCCATGCACAAAAATATTTAATTCCTCCATAAGCTAATACTTTTCTAGAATTGATGGCATATATACTTTCACTAGTTTCATAGTACTTTGTACATTCCATTCCGAGATCTTCCATTACAAATAATGGGATGATATTGTTAGTGGCTCCACTATCCAACAAAAACTTGTGCAATGTAACATCATGATTCTCTAAGAATATGTAAAATAGAGGAACCTTGCCTCTTGGTCTTACTGATATGGTATTTAGTTGTTGTTTTGTATTCATCATAGCTGCATCTATTCTTGAATTCATATCATCCATAATATTCAAAAGATTCTCTCTTTGTTGGAGTGTTTTAAATACCTCCATGAATGGAAAAGTAGTTTGAAGCTTGATTAACTCATCAACCACATTATAGTTCATTTGTAATGTTGTATTTGTCTGATTAACATTTGGTTACATTGTTTTGCTAGCTCTTGAACATTGGATTTTTCCTTTTTATTTTTTAATTTTTATTTCTGGTTGTTCCTTTGTCTTGAATTTATTTGCTTGAGTTATGGTTTGACCAACATTATCTTGTTGTGTATATTCATAATATTCTTGTTCATAACAAATATGAAAAGATGATGAACTTTCTTCCATTTGGATTGATTCTAAGATTTGATGTTGACCATTGATTAACTCTTGATGGAAAGGCTCATTGTCTTGAACAAAATTTTATTCTTCTGGAATTTCCTCTAGCACAATAGCATTTGGATTTGGGACTCATGGTGCTCTTAGTTTGTGCTCTTTATTCCTTTGATTTCTGTTGTTTCTATCTCTTTGATTCAGTAGTGGAACTATCACATCTTGATGTGATGGGACAAGATTTCCATTTCTCTTGAGTCGAGTTATTTCATTATGCATTCATCGAATAGTTCTGCTCATATGAGCAATTTCTATTTTTCGTCGAGTATCTTGAGAAACTTCATGATTATTTCTCATGTTAGGGGGTTGGCCTTGGAAAATCCCTCCCCCAACTTCTCATCCCTCAACACTTCTAGGGATAGATGGTCTCTGAGGTGACAATTCTAGACTTGTCATCTATCTTTGTACCTTTTTGAGGATAATATTAGGATCAACATTAGTCTCTAGCATATACTCTTCCATTTATGTTGCCTTTTTTTTTTTTGACTAGGGAAATCAACTACTAGTTGAGCACATACTCACGTGACATGTGGTCATGTTATCTGAATGCTACTGCTATAACCCCATGCATGCCAATGCTGCCCCTCATGTGACACACAAGGATAATCGAGGGTTTCGAACTGGTGACTTCACATAATAGAGTGCCTTAACAATACACTCCATCACCGACTGCTCTACACCCTTGGGGCCATTTCTGTTGCCTTTTGAATTGCGTCATTCAATGTATTTATTTGTGCAACTCTTATTGCATAGTTCATGTTTGATGGCATAAAATTCTTATAACATCCAAATATAATAGGGGCATTCAGACGTTATTCATCTAGGATTTGATTCTTTGTCTTGAAAAATTGTAAATTAAAATCCCTGATTCTTTCATCCTTTTGAACATGGATTTGGGTGAAATGAGTGAATAAAGAATGATATGCAATAGACTGTGCATATATGGTCATGAACATGTCATCTATATCATCAAACAAGCCACTTGACTAAGCCGAAAGACAAAGATACCAGTCATTATTTGGGCCTATCAAAGTTTGAAGAAAAACTATGACCATTACATCATCATGTCCGATCAAATGAATATCACATATAATAAGGAACTAATCCATATGCTTTTTGGGATCCATAATCTCGTCACCTGAAAAAAATAGGTAAAATTCCTCGAGGAAGAGCTAGAAACTGATATTTCTCTCCCCATAAATTGAGTGGACTAGATTTTGCTCTCCTTCTTGGATTCCTTTGTCTATCATTTATTTATCTTTCATCGTTAGGGACTTTATTTATTTGTTCTTGTTCGATCAACCATGATTTCTATGCTCCTGAATTCAAATGTTGAGTCTTGGGTTTCTTGACGAATCTCAAGTTTCTTACTTTTACTCCTTGTTAATGGACCTTTATATGATTCTGACTTTTAAAGATTTATTGTTGTCTTCTTTGTCTCAAGGCTATTGTTATTTCTTCCTCTTGAGCAAGAACTTCCCATGTTCTTTCGAGTTCTTCACGACTCCTTGCCGTTGTAATGGTTAGGTCATACAACTGGTGTAGAATACTTCCTTGATTTATGAGTCCAACTTGTATCTGAGGTTGGTTGGGATTTAGTAGAGTAATCTGAATTTCTGGTCTACGTAACCATCCTTTTGTCTGTTCCCCAGTATGGTCGCCAAAAATGTTGATACAAAAGACCATTTTACGGTCTTTAAGATAACATCACGAGGATAAATCCCCTTGCATTTTTAAAGAGGTGGTGCTCCTCTATATTTTAATAATATATAATAATATAAAGACCGTGCAACTAACATCCCATTTTATTTATTAAAATTTAGAAATACAATTCACATATACATCGCTTCGCTTTAGCCATACATTATATCTGCATTAAGCATTAATTAAACTGGGGAATATAGTGGGGACGTTACAACAAGGGTATGATAAGTTGTACTCCTTTCCGAGTCTTTTACTTTTGTGATGCATCCTTTCATGATTTGGAAAGTGAATATTTTTTAGAAAAACCCTTGGATTTAGTCAATTTCTCGTTTGATAAAGAACATGTCGATCATAAGATTGAAAATATTGACGACCTTTTTCATATTGAAAGGAATAAATGGGATATGAGTTATTTCTATTTTGACGGGGATCCCATTTATGATACCTATGATGACTCTAAATTCAAGGATGCATAATTGTTTCCTTTTGAATAGCCATATGTGTACATTATTTTTGGCAACATGAAGAGGACATGTTCACAAATTTGTTGCAACTACCCAGGGATGATTTATTGTAGCCTTCTCATGGTAATTTCCATCCATATTTTATGAGGAATGATACATATCCTTTTGAGTAGTTGGAGTTTTTTTATGAACGTAAGAATGAATAAATTTTTCAGCCACCCCTATGCTCAGATTTTCATGAACATTGATGTGTCAAATCAATATTAGAGGACTCTTATGGGTCTATGATTCTTCTAGGGTAGAAGGAATTTCATAGGAGAAATTTATAGCTATCTGTTTCTTCATCTTGTTCTCAATATATCATTGGAGACACATCTGGAAATTATATTTTGAGCAATGAAATGTTTATGGGGAAAAAGTGTTTTCAACTTATGGTTTGTTGCAAGGATTTCCAACCAAATATAGAAGATCAATTGGCCTTAAGTTGGGAGTAATGTTTTTTCAAAAGCTGAATTTACACCCCATTTTCATCCCCATATTTGCCGGGTAACCATGAGGTAGTTCTCAGATCTCTTATAATTCCATCTCAAGCCTTGGGGAGTGACATTCTATACTAAATTCATGAAGGCCTTACTTGGAGAAAGGATGAGTCATCATTGTCATATTGTAGCCCCATCAAAATATGGATATAGCAAGCTTGTGGATGCACATGCTAATCTTTGCATGATTTTGTTGCTCTTGCCCACCCTCAAGAGTTGGATTTTATGTTTAGTCATGATGTAGTATATGTACCAGATCATGACCATTCCATGCTTGATATATCATTGTTTTGGTTTATAACCAAGCACATGGGTAGAACTTTTGACCTCAATGAGATGCTAGGATAGATTAATTGGTTGTATGATTATACCTAGCATCTACGTTGTCCTATAGCATTAGGTAGGATAGTTGTAGGTCCTGTCATATTTTTCCTTTTATGTATCTTGATTGTGTTTGCTTATTTACTTTATTTTAGTTATTGATTAATCATATGCATGTATAGTTAGTGGTAATTTTGCTTTACTCTTGTCTGTTAGAACATAGATTAAATTTAAAAATGAAAACCCAGAATTTTAGTTAGAATAAGAACTTAATTTCAGATTAGCTTACTTTTTAATTTCTCGCTTAGTCTAGATTTGATATTTTTAATATAGTTTTAAAACTAAGTATAAGTTTTAATACTAATATCTAACTAATAGGAAGTTGTTCTATTGTGTGGCAGGGCGTGCAATACAAAGTGTTGATAAAAAAGAAATGGCGAAATCAACAGTCTGTGCACAATAAGTTTCATAACCTTTTAACAAGAGACCATTGCATGTGTGATGTCATCCAACGAAAACCGCCTGTGCCATGCATCAAGAGGAAAGACTATAGCCCATTAAAATATACCACTCTTAAAACCACCTTTCGATTGTGTGCTTTGTAAAACAAAACCACTGTTGGAAACTGCTGGTTTTTGGTAATTTAATTTCCATAGGATTTGCTTTAATTAATATATTAGTTAGATATTGGATTGAATAAAATAAAAGAAAAATCCCTTTCTTTCCATTTTGTCATGGGTTTTCACGATTGTCGCTATTATGAGAACATGAAACATTTTCCAGCTAAAACGCCAACACTGTTCTGTATTCCTTTTAGTCACGGGTAAGTGCTAAGATACCTTGTCCTTTTCCTGATTTTAAAATGCCGAGGCTTACAAAAAAAAACCAGTCTGAAACCCTTCCCGATGTCGAAATAAGTTTAGATGACATAGACTCTCAAGTTTGCGATCCTAAAGTCTCGTTCGATCTATTTGAGCTACATAAATTGTCCCATGCTAGATTTGTGAAGCTAAATGACTTTTTTAACTTCTAGATTTCAAACCTAGCTCGTTTCATCGTCCCACAAGTATATAATTTTCCTGAATTCATACATTCATGTTCACAGAGATATTTATCGTCTTCCAGAAGTTTTGTAACTAAAAATGGGACTTAGTTATTTAATGTTAGGGCTTAGTTATTTAATGTTAGGGCCCAATCTATTTCTTAGATTCTTAAGGTTTCTGAATTTAACGACGGTCAACCTATTAATGGAGAAACCCTGGCCCTGAATTTTACACAATTAAATGTCCAGGAGTGACAGTATTTTGTTCGATCTCCGATGAAAAATGATACTACAATCCTTCATGATCAGGAAATTTATCAAACCAGTTTGTTCACCTCAAACGTACATGAAGTGATATGTATGATTTGCTCTGTTCTAGGTTATGATTCAGATGGAATTGTCGATAATGTTATTTTAGGGTTTCTCAGAGAAATTTTCCCTTCTTCTAACCAGGTAATGGTCAATATATATGTTTCACATTTTATATCCGGAGCCATTCATGAGAAACTCAAGAATTTCCCTTTAAACAAAGCCTTCCGTTTCCAATCATATCTAGTTTACTAGTTCCTTTTTCAAAGACAAAAATACTTCCATAACTTATACCTGGAAATTGAAAATGAAGTCGAAGAGCTTGCTTCAGTTATTAACTGGATTTCTATAATCATAAGTAAGCCTCAAAATGAAGGTTATACAAAAATAAGATTATATGGTTCAAAAGTTAAACCTTTCAAAATTCCAAGTTTCCTACCTATGAGGATATGTGATTTAGAATTTATACGACAAAGTCTTAATGTGGATGAGGTCCATTTCATTCCAAGGAAAAAGAAGATTAATTTTAAACCCAAAAAGGAGGTTGGGCCTTTCACTATGTATAGTGGGTCGGCTTTACAGGTGGTGGAAACAATGTTGCAAGGACTGAGATTTGAACAAGGATAAATTTGGAAACATGATCCTTTAGGGGTCATTAACAATAGAAGGATGGAGCTGGATATTACACCATATCAACATTAAGGTAAACCTGATTTAGAGAAGATCATAAATATGAATACTTGGGAGGAGGTACATAATCTTCTTCAAGGACAGATACAAAAATATGTGCCAATGCCATCAATACAAGAAGTAGATATTGCCACATCTCTACCACAAGAAAAGATATTGAAGAGGAACTTCAATCTAGAGCTACATGATTTGGAAACAGAGGAAGGGAAATCCAACAAAAAATCCAAAGTTGAAGTAATCATAGATGATGACCTAGAAAAAGAAGCTCAACTTGAAACAAGAGCCTTGGCAAAGATTTAGAAAGAAGCTATTTATGTGATAGATACTCTTCCATCAATATTTATGAAGCCACCAGGGGAAGGGACAACATATGTTAAACCACAAAGTTTATTTGCCAAATTTGATGATATAATAAATAAGAATGAACATATTAAAGAACTTTGGAGCAAAAAATTGAAGCTAGACCTTCCAGAAACAAGATTGTTATTTGGAATAGATTTTGAAAAAAGAAAGTTGAATTTGGAAATACTGGAATCATCTCGTCCAAGCATTCATGGACATGAAAACTATAAAGAAATTAATTTCTCTCTAAATCTTGATGATATTCCCTTACCAAACAAAATGGGTTTGCATAATCAAACTAGGGAGATGATCACTAGGGATATTATGAAGACTTATCTTAGCCTGCAAAGATTGCAGAGAATGAATAGTCAGCTTAAGCAACAACTGAAGCAAGAACAAACAATCTCCATAGTGAAACAACTAAAAGTAGAATATTTAGAGAGAAGATCAGTTAAAATGAGAGATGATGCTACAAATGAAGAACTTGTTCATAGGATGCTAAATGGAAAAGATAATGAAATGTCCATTTTAAAGAAGAAATTAAAGATGTTAGATGTGGATCATGTACAAACTCTAGAACTTTTGGTCATCCAAAAGGAGAAAGAAAGATTGATTGAAGTTATTGCAAGTTTGAATGAACAAAATAATTATTTACAACAACAAATTCAAGTACTCAGACAGGGCATTCCCTCATCATCTTCAAGGGAAACATTAATTGGTAGCTCAAAATATTTAGTCAAAGATTTAATTGATTTAAATGCCAAAGAAATTGAGTTAGAACAACTAAAGAAAACACTTTCAACTTATGAAATTGAGATTAATATTTTGAGAGATCGTATTGGAGAAAAAGAAAGACATCTTAAGAAGTTGCGGGGATCAAAAGCAAAGGTTACAAGAGGAATATGATATATTAAAGAATAAATTGTCTGGAAAACCTTATCTAATGGGAGCACATCATATAGTTTGGGATAAAATTATTGAAAAGGTAAATAAGATGTGGAAATGTTTTATTATTATGGAGGAAGAGGCCAGTTTGGTCAAAAAAGTTGAAATTGATATTACAAAGGCCGAAAACGAATTGGGAGATAAACCTCAGGCTTCAAATAAGATCATGAAAATCCTTAATTCCATGACAAAAGATGAATTAAGTCAAATTGGATTTAAAGACATAACAGGTACAATAATGGATTTTGAAAAAGTTCTTACTAAAAGGAACTTGATTCAACAGGTTCAAAATAAACTGGTTCAACTTCAGAAGATGTACAATGGTATAAAAATCATTACAAACAGATGATTGAAATGGGTCTTCCTGAATACTATGGTAAAAAGGGTAATTTTCTTTCCCTACCAAAATATCAACCATTATTGATCTCAACAAGGGAAAAATCAAGTAAGTTCAAAGGAGCAACTGGGTCACTAAAAGGTCAAATAGTTGTTGACCTTCTAGATGAAGATTTCTTTCTATTATGGGATTTAAGAAATTTGTTTCAAATTTCTCCAACGTATGAAGCTTGTACTAAGCTGCAAAAGGATTATAGGGGAATGATTTCATGCAAGTATCCTTCAAATCAAGAATGGCAACAATTTTTGTAGCTTCAATGACCTGGCTAACAACTTGGAGAAAAAATAGTGATTTCTTATCTATCCTTAAGTTTTTGGGATCTGAATATTTTATTTTTGTAATTCTCATCTAGAATTAGGGAATTGTAACCAATTTGGTTGCATATTTTGTATCTATTAAATAACAATGAAAGTATGAGAGAAGGGACTTTTGATCCGGGATACAATTGAATATTTTAATAGAAAGTAATCCTTTTTGCAGAAATACATGAGATTCTTCTTTTCATTTCTTTAAATCATGGTCTTTCTATGTGTTGCCTTTCCATAAGATCTTTATTCATTTGTTGTGTTTAAATTGTGAACCAGCAATTTAGTAATACTCCTATTGTGGTGTTATTTATTTCTTGAACATCTACTCAAGGATAGACTTTCCTCTATTCTGTCGTGAGATGAATAAGACCTATTTCCGTGTACGTGTTTTGATTATTTGTTAATCTAAGTTCATGATTTGAATACATCTCTTTTATTTATTCTATTGGAGTTAAAATAAGATTTATCAAAAATGGATACCTTGTTTTGATTTCAATTATGTTTTCTTATATTCTTCTTTCCATGCTTTGATTATTTCAAAAAAGATTTAAAGAAATAAATATTGCCTATGTGTTTTTTATTATTATACTATTGAAATCTCTTTTATTTCGGATTCCAAAAGCATTACCAAAATAAAACATTATTGAATTTGGATGCTTGGCATTGTTTTGTGATACCAGAATAAATCTCATGAAAACATCTTTTTTGGTGTCATTGCCGGGGAACGTAGATACAAAGTTTTTTTTTTCCCTGGGAGTTCGACAAAGATTAGTTTTGGTTCTTGAAGGTGAAAAATAATCAAACATACGATTAGGCTTGTTTTGATTGTCACTTGGCAACTCCATTTTTGTAAAGCCGACATTTGGAAGAAAAAATACTAGACAAAATCCAGATAAGAAGCAGACCACACCTGTCTCAGATCCTGAAAAATTGCTCAAACCTAAAGGTTATCTAAGGCGGAATTTTGCATCAACAGCTAAGGTTTATCAACATAAATCCTCTCAAGTTAAGGTTAAGATTTCAGTGGAAGAAATAAGTTTAGTTGATTTTAAAGAAACACATCAAGTTAAATCTCCTTCCACTGATGCCTCAACCAGTATTCCATAAGTTGAGTCAGAAAATCTAGAGATTGAGATCCCTAAAGTAAAATAATACGACTTAAAAGGCGAAAATTTTCAAAATACATCTTTTTATTTTATAGGCATTTATGACTGTGAGATTAAGGAACAATCCTTAGTGCCTAGCATCATTTACACTCAACCTATCCTTATTCTTCCCGAAGTAAGGGTTTCCATCCCTGCAAATCCAGAAGAACATCTTTTATACTCAAGTTCCTCACATATTATTTCTCCCATCTACTCATCAGGTCAATATAAAGGATCAAGTACTAGTTCTCAATTCCCTTCTGAATTTGATTATTCATATATATCAAGAGATCCATCACCTTTTGATGATCTAGCAGGGCTTTGTTATTACCTCCCTGAAGCAATTAAAGACTTACTACAACAATATTTTGAAATCTTTGATAATATTCATTACAATCCTTGTATCTCATCTCCAAAACCTACAATGTATGGTGTAGGATGTGGTGGTAGTGGAAAGGTAAATCCACCACCACCTCCCCTGGGGATCTTTGCCAAAGTAGTTGTTAGATATGCTCCTTCAGCCCTTCTTGCAAATTTGCATCATTTACCTGATAACTATATGAAAAGGTTACCTAAATTTAATAGGGAAGGATATTTAACAACCACTGAACATGTGGAATTCTTTGATAAACTTGGTATTAAGTATGAAGATGTTCACATGAGATTGTTTGTACAAACTTTTGAAGGTCAAGTCAGAACCTAGTTTAGGGGACTTCCTGTAGATTCCATAACAACTTATGATGAATTAGAAACTGCTTTCTTAAGACAGTGGGGTGAGAAAAAAGACCACCTATATTATTTGAATGAATTTAGTACTTTAAGAAAGAAGCCTCCTGAAACAATTTCTAAATTTATTCAAATATTTAATAAGATTTACAGTAAGATCCCAACCAACTGCAAAAGTCACTTTTGCAGGGGCATTTGACTTTGATTTTTTATTACTTTTGAGGGAGAGAAGAGCTACAACATTAGTTGGGATGTAAGATGATGCTATTGAAATCAAATCTAATATGATGGCATCAAGGAAACTAAAAAGAAAGGCTGAAGTTGGAATTAGGGAACCTAGAAATTTTAGGGAACAAAGAGGATCTTTAGGTTTTGGAAAGAGTACACAAGATGAAAAAATGGATGAAATGGCTAAAATCATTAAAGATTTATCTAATAAATTATCGAGGATGGAGATGGAAAGAGTCAAAATTGAACCTTATGTTAGAAGTCCAAATCAATTAAGGAAGAATGTCAATACTAATCCTCAAATGTTACAAAGACCACTTAAGAACGAGGATAAAAAAATTCAAGCTCCTTTCAAAACAAAGAATTTAATACAAGGAGATGAAGTACAAGAATATGATGAATTAAATGAGGAAATTAATTTACTCAGTGATGATGATAGTGAACCTCATCTAACCCAACAAGATTATGAACTATCTTTAGTGTCTTGACAACTATTTGACGAAGAAAATATTAATAATCTTGATGAATATACTTCTCAATACAAAGATCTTACTGATTCAATAATAGATGAATTACATAATAAGTATGATTTGAGGCCAAGAGATAAACCTTCTGCTACAAATCAACCAAAAGAAGTTTTATTGCGAAATAAAGGAAATGAAGCTGTAGTCTTAAAATCATCAACCGAAACATCAACAGTTCAAATGAAACAAGTTGAAACAAAGGCAACACAAACCAAAACACAAGAAAATAAAGAAGCAACAATACAGACTAAGGAACCCAAAAAAATATTTAGCTCTTTGAATCTGGAAAATGAACAGAATAAAATTAAGATTCTAGTACCTTTGATAGAACTCGCTAAGAATCCGTTATATAAGAAACAAATTTCAAAAGTCATAAATTTTCCAGATTTAGAGAGTCAAGATGATGTTATTAATCTGGAGGATAAGCGTCTAACAATCATGTTTGGGCCTCATGTTGAAAATGATAAAGATTATGTGGCTCCATTTTTTATATATATTTTTTTGTTTGTTAGTTTGTCCATGACTTGTGGGACTAACCTATGGCTAAGAAACCGTGACTCAGGGGCATCTAAGCCATCAAAATCACCCGGGGATCGCACTTGGCCTAAGCCACACCAACCCTTAACATGGCTGGATTTTTTGTCCCCGCAGGTTTCGAACCGGTGACTTTAACATCACGGAGTGGCTTAACAACACACTCCGTCACCGTCTGTCCTACACCTCGGGGACAATGGCTCCATTTTATATTACTCTTACTGTACACTGTAGCGCACCTTTTTCTGCTACTTTGTTTAATCGCTCTGAAAAGGAAACTTTAACACCACTCTATACAGATGTTATACAATACACATGCATTTAAACAAATAAACACATTCAAGCCCAGAGTAAACATATTATCTAATGCTATAATTAACCATCCACAACGTTTCATACTAATTCGTATACACAGTGGAAATCATGATAACATAAGCAGTAGAGTCATGCAAAACATGATTAAAACATAAACAGATACTTATCTTTTGAATAATGGTAAATTCCACCAACCAAGTGCAGGCCTTCCACGAACCTCCCAGCCTTAGACCACACTGCTCATCAGCTCAGC
>JASDQU011310312.1:6277-20359 GCA_032191745.1 Picea mariana
CTAAGAATGTGATACGGGTATGGCCCCTTCCTTGCTAGCACCTCTACAAATGACCACTAGCTAGGGCCTAGGTTTAGCACCCCTCACAACTTGTAACTTCATGAGTTGGAGTGTTGAGTCCTCATGCTCCTCCTTTGTGAATCCCTGAGACGTGATAAGTCAACAACTGGGTTGACTCCTTCCCAGGTGACATGTGTCCACCACCTGTCACCCGCTTCCACTTTTTTGTGCACTCTATGTTTCCACCACCTGTCAACCATGCGGTCCCCACATAACAGACGCGACATGGGTTCTCCCGAGCCCTGGATGCTCGATGAGAATAATTTCTCCAGATCTGTTCATATCTCCAAGACATAAATGTAAGTACACTTCTCCTTCCTATTACATTAATGCTTCATTTTTCAAAATTCAAAATGTTTTCATAAAAAAAATGTGCCCTTTTTCATCCACGTGTTTAGTTGTTCCTTTGGCTAGGCATGTGCTCTGGCTTTGTATGATGCTCCTCCATCATACTCCCTCGCTTGAAAATTTTCATGAACTCTTGTTCATGAGCTCTTGCATAGTCTGTCCATGCTTTTGAATTTCTGCTTCATCCTCCCAACTGGCATCTTCAAATGGATGTCCCTTCCACTTGACCAAGTATTCAAAATACTCCTTTATCCTGGTCTTTCTGCTAATCCTCTTGTCCATTGTGCTTTCCATATGTGGTTTTTCATCTACAGCCATTTATTTTGTCCATTGGACTTCTTCTTTCTCATCCTCTACTCCTACTTCTTCAGCTCTGTAAGGGTACAAATCTGCGACATTGAATATTGGTGAGATTCCGACCCCATCGGGTAATTCAATATCATATGCATTTGCCCCAAATTTCTTCATGACCTTTCACAGTCCAATCTTTTTCATCTTCAGTTTGCTAAACGTTCCCCTTGGGAAAGTTTCCTTCCTCAGATGCGCAAGAATCAGATCACCAACTTCAAATTGAAGTTATCGCCTATGTTGATCTTCTCTCTGCTTGTATTCTTGACTTGAATTCTACAATTGCTCTTTGATTTGGCTGTGAAGCTCCTTCATTCCTTTTGCAAATCCCTCTGTACTAGCACTTTTGAATTCATTTTGTTCCAAATCTTTCAATTTAGAAACTCCCCTTGGCTGCATTCCATATAAAATCTAGAATGGACTCTACCCTGTGCTTCTATTGAGTGAATCATTGTAAGCAAATTCTGCCTATGGCAGAATGTGATCCCACTGACTGTGGTGTTCAGCCACTATGCTCCTCAACAAATATCCTAAGCTCCTATTTATGACCTCTATTTGTCTATCCGTCTGAGGATGATACATTGATCTAAAAGACAAATTTTTCCCCAGCTTCTTCCATAAGGTCCTCCAAAAATGTCCCATGAACTTGGTATCTCGATTAGAAACAATACTCCTGGGTAAGATGGGAAGTCTAACGACTTCCTTGAAAAATAGGTTTGCAAGATGAGTTGCGTCGTTGGTTTTCTAGCATGGTATGCAATGTGCCATCTTTGAAAATTTGTCGACTAACACAAAGATCGAATCATATCCTCTTTGTGTCCTTGGCAATCCCAATATAAAATCCATGCTCACTGCATCCCATGGCCTTTCAGGCATGGGTAATGGTTGGTATAACCCTGTGTTCTTCTTTTTTCCTTTCGTGTGCTGACAAATTTTGCACTTGTCCACAAATTTATTAACATTTGTTCTCATCCCTGGCCAATAATATGAGCCATTCAACTCTGAGAATGTCTTTTCATGACCGAAGTGTCTGTCCAATCCTCCACTGTGTTTTTCCTTTAGCAAATTCTCCCTCATGGAGCATTTCGAAATACATAGCTGGTTTCCCTTGAACAATAATCCATCCTGAATCATGTATTCAGTCCATTGGCTTCTATCCCTGAGAATTGGATTCTCAGATGCTTCATATGCCTCCTTGAAGTTTGGATCATCCCTATACATTTCCTTAAGGTTATCAAAACCTAAAGTCTTGACTCTGAATTCCTGCATAAGCAAACATTTCCTTCTCAAAGCATCAACAACTTTGTTAGCAGTTCCAGAAATATGCTTAATCACAAAAGTAAAATTCTGCATGAATTCAATTCATTTAGCATGTTTTTGGTTCAACTTCTCCTGTTGAGTCACGAATTGCAAAGCGTGATTATCATTGTACAAAACAAACTCCTTGGGAACCAAATAATGTCTCCATTTCTTCAGTGCTTGTATGATTGCGTAGAATTCTTTGTCATATGTGGAGTACTTAATCTTCGCTTCATTCATTTTTTCACTAAAGTATGTGACCGACCTGTCATCTTGGTTCAAGACTATTCCAATTGCAAATCCACTTGGTCACACCTGACCTAGAATGTCTTGCTGAAATCTGGCAAAACCAGAATTGGTTTCCCAGTGATCTTCTTCTTCAGCAGATTGAAACTCTTCTCTGCTTTCTCTGTCTAGTGAAAAGATTTATGTCTTTTCTTTACTGTATCCATCATTGGTGCACTAATTCCACTAAATTTTTGGATGAATTTCCTGTATAATCTAGACAAACCATGGAAACTTCAAACTTCAAATACGCTCTTCGGCGATGGCTGATTCTTAATCGCCTTTATCTTTTTTGGATCCATTTTTAATTCATTTGTAGAGATAACAAAACCCAAATAAATGAGTTATGTCCTCATAAATGACGATTTCTTCATATTGATCAGCAATTTCTCCTGTTGTAATCTCCTCATTACTACAACTAAATGCTTTAAGTGTTTTGCTTCTGTCTTGCCCAAAATCAATATATTGTCAAGATATACAATGATGAATTTCCCTAGGAAATCCTTCAGGACTTTGTTTATCAACCTCATGAAAGTACTGGGCACACTCGTTAAGCCAAATGGCATGACCAGCCATTCATATAGCCCTTCATTTGTCTTGAATGTGGTCTTCCATTCATCACCTTCTCTCATTCGAATTTGATGATACCCTCTTTTCAAATCAATTTTTGAAAAAAATCTTGCTCCACTCAAGCAATCCATCAAGTCATCCATCCTAGGCAATGGAAATTCGTATCTGATGGTAATCTTATTGATTGTCCTTGATTTTATACACATTCTCCAGCCTCCATCTTTCTTTGGGCTGAGCACTGTCGGAACATCGCATGGACTCAAGCTTTYTTGAATCAATCCCTTGTCCATTAAGTCTTGGACCTGTCTCTTAACTTCTTCATTTTTCTGCAGCATCAATTTGTACACTGTTTTGTTCGGTAAACTGGATCCAGATATAAGATCGATATGATGGCTTATACTCCTGATAGGTGGCAATGAATGAGGTAGTTCGTCACTACTATATCAACAAACTCTTCCAGCAACTCGTCGATTTCTTCTGGTAAATCATCTATTCTCGTACTGGTCAAAACAATTTTGGGTTTCCTGACCATAATAAATTGTGTGTATTCCTTCTTCTTAACCTCATTAATAATTTCTTCCCACTCATGAGAAGTACGGTGTTGCTCATTTATGTTTTTACCTCTTTATCCTGAATCGACAGCAACATGTGTGTCCTACCATTTTTCTCCAGGGTGTACATGTTCTTTCTCCTATCATGAACCATGTTTTTGTCATATTGCCACGGTCTACCCAACAATAGATGACAAACATCCATGGGAATGACATCACATAATATTTCATCTTTATATCCTCCTATTTTAAATTCAAGTAAACATAGTTTAGTGACATTTACCTAATGTCCTTTTTGTAGCCACAAAACTCTGTATGGGCTTGGATGTGCAACAGTCTCCAGCTCCAGCTTTTCTACCATCTTTGTAGATACGAGATTCTTTGTGCTACCACTGTCCACTATGACCTTGCATACTCTGTCTTTAGTTTTGAAAGCAATCCGAAATAGACTGTTTCTTTGGGCTAGGTTCTTTGCCTCCTTCTCTGGCTTTAAGAGAACTTTCCTCATCATCAAATATTTTCCGCCCTTAACATCTTCTGCCTCAACATTCCATCCTTGAGCTTTGACAATGTGAGTTTCACCACCATCTTTCTTCTTATCTGGACACTCATAGGATATATGTCCGATTTTTCCACAGACGAAGCATTTCACTTCACCTCCCCTGCCTCTTCCTCTTCCTCTAGCTCAAGGAAAATTATTTCTATTAGCATACTGCCTTCCTTGTGAGATTCCTCCTCTCTTAGGTTGAGGTTGAGGTTTCTTCCCCTCTTCTTTAGGTTTCTAAGTTCTATCTTGGGCAATTGATTTGCCTCTGGCTTGACTTCTACCCCGACCTCTCTGACCTTGCTTCTAGCTCAKCTTCTCTTCATTTATCGGAGCTATTTGATAAGCATCTTCCAYAGTCTGAATGGTCATCATGCTCATCTCATCTTGAATKTCATATTGTAGACCATTCATSTACCCCCAAAAAAATTTCGTCATCGCTTTCCTGATGACCTTCTCTAATGTTTATCCTGTAGAACTCTTAAGTGTATTCCTTCACTGACATCAGCTTCTGTCTCAAATTCTGCATCCTCTGAAACAAAGTGATTTGATAATCCCTGGGTATGAATTTGGATTTCATATTTGCAACCATTCTATCCCATCTTTTGATTTTCTTCTTGCCTTTGCAGCGTCTGTCAGCCTGCAGTTCATCCCACCATAGTGTTGCATGCCCTTTAAGTCTAGTAACAACATGTTTGACTTTCTTGTCTTCCTCGACATCCTCATAGTTGAAGTATTTGTCTAGAGCTCTAATCCAGTCTAGAAGCTCTTCAACATCCAAGTTTCCCTCATACACTGGAATGTCCATTTTTGCTCTGGCACATATCCTTGCAACAACCCTGAATAGGCATTCTTCCGCAGCATCTTCGACTGCAACTTCTTCATTTCCAGCTTCATTTTCACTTTCAGCCTCACTGATATCCCCAGTGTCAACTATGCGCGTCTATGCTTTCTCCATAGCATCAAGTCTGGCATGTAATTCATGCATCTCTCTTTTCCTTGCTGGATCAGGTATTTTCCTGTCTCTTCTTCTCGACATTTCTCTTTCCTCTGCTAGATCAAGTATTTTCCTGTCTCTTCTTCTCGGCGGCATGGATATAAAACTTTCTCCCTTCTCTCTATTACAGAAAGAAAATAATTTGTTCTATGCTCTGATACCAAATGATGGCAAGACCCCCGACCCTCAGGCCAAGATCCGCTCAAGATCATTCTTTCTTCACCTCAAGCTGAATCGGCTTCCTCGGATCCCTATTGGAACCTCTCGAATTAAATCCACAGGTCCTTCATGAAAACTCCACCTGCACCACGTGCACCAGGTGTGAGTCTTCACCTCTGCACGACCATAACCTAGGCCTTAGTGCAAGCACCTTTAGTGACTCGTGATCTTGCGAGTTCTTGACTCGAAGACCCTCGACTCCAAACCTCCGATACCCGAGAATGTGATACGGGTATGGCCCCTTCCTTGCTAGCGCCTCTACAAATGACCACTAGCTAGGGCCTAGCTTTAGCACCCCTCGCAACTCACAACTTTGCAAGTTGGAGTGTTTAGTCCTCATGCTCCTCCTTTGTGAATCCCTGAGACGCGATAAGTCAACAACTAGGTTGACTCCTTCCTAGGTGACGTGTGTCCACCACCTGTCACACGCTTCCACTTTTCTGCATGCTCTATGTTTGCGCCACCCGTCAACCATGCGGTCCCCACCTAACGGATATGACGCGGGTTCGCCTGAGCCCTCGGTGCTTGGCACTTCATGACTTCTACAGTAAAAAATAAGTTCTTTCAATTCCCAAACCTCCAATATGTGATACCCCATGAAGGTTTTGATCCAATGGTTCTCCTGTGGCTTGGATCCAATGGTCTAGATCTCCTTTCCCTACTCCTCACAACTCAGAACTTTGTGCAAACCAATAATTTAGTCTGGTCCCCAAAACTTATGAACCTTGAGTTCTGGAAATGATCCAACAACATGGGTTGAAATGAGATCAATGGCTCATATTGATCCTCACATCCTGGGTGATGGGTTTCACTGGCCTCTAATCACCTTGCAACTCTGCCAAATCCAATGACTCTTGAAACTTAGCACTTCTTTCACGAAGGCCCCTCACCGTCCATATGGCTCCAATGGATCCTACGGTCCTCATGACTTCACGAGATCTCCATGGAGAATTCTGACCGCTCGATTCACGCTTCAATGACCTTTGCCCAATGACTCAGTGTTCACCCTCCTGAACTTAACTTCTATACGACAGTTTCGATCCCTGTCTCCCTTTGAACACTTCCAAGGCATTATCTCTCCTGATATTTCACTTGCAAACTCAAGCCTTCCAAAAGGTTCCTGCTTTCACTCCTTGCGGAAAACTTTCAAATAACCTCTGGTTATTTGAATCTTCGACCCTATGCACTCTTTGCAATAGTAGTAATTCAGCCTTCTTCTTAGCTGATAAATTCTAAAGCCTCAATCATCCTCTACACACCTTGCACGACTCTGTGCTTCACCTGCACTTCTGTAGGTATGAGAAAAACATTATCTCTCCTGATCTTTCTGAGATAAAACTCAGACCTTCGTCAATGCACACCTTGCAGACATTCACTGCACTCCTTGCATGAATTCTCAGGAAGAGAAACAATTGAAACTCATTCTTCTTATCTCTTAGACTTCATACATTCAACATGAAATCATACACACAACACAACATTGAGATAAATGCATAACATATAAAACAAAACAACTGTAAACATACCATTTAACAAATGTAAATAGTAAGCATCATAACACCATGAAAATTGAGTCAAAGCTTCATATATTAACTCAAGTGTTCCTGTAAATGGGTTCTTCTCTACAACTCTCTGCTATAGCTCTCCATCTTATGAATTCTGAATGATCACAATACTACTGTTACAATGATACAAGGGTGAGAGTGTCTATATCCATTTTCCCTCCTATGGTTCTAAACTGTCTAATCTAACATTCATATCTACCTACTTTACATTAACAATCTTAAATGCCTATTACATATAGCAGATGAGAATAATTTCTCTAGATCTATTCAAATATCCAAGACATAAATGTAAGTCTGCTTCTCCTTGCTATTACATTAATGCTTCATTTTTCAAAATTCAAAATGTTTTCATAAAAAAAACGTTCCCTTTTTCATTCGTGCATTCAACTATTCCTTTGGCTAGGCGCTTGCTCTGGATTTGTACAATGCTCCTGCATCACAGTGGTTCCATTATTCTACTTATATGTCAGGACAATTGGACGGGGCAAGGACAGGTGGTTGTAGGCACCTTTCGGTTGTAGCCAGAGAACATAGGGGGTTGTAGCCTCCTTCTAGTTGTAGCAAGAGAATTAGGCAGTTGGAGCTTCCCCCAGGTTGTAGCATGAGAAACTAGGGGGTTGGATCCTCCTACCAGTTGTAGCTGGAAAACAAAGGAAGTTGGTGCTTCCAATGAATGTAATTCTTCAAGACATATAAGAAAAATAATTTTGTGGTTTTCTCCCACTTTGGGTTTCCACATAAAAAAATGGTGTACTGTGTATGTGTATGATTGTTCATTTGTTCATTTCTTATTTACTCTACATTTATTGGATGATAATGCTACATTAATATAACACTTGGATTATATGGTTAAAAAGGATTATAATTCTCTATTACTGATTCACCCCCCCTCTCAGTAATCCAATAATTAGTATCAGAGTGAGGTTCCTTTAGGAAATAGTTTAACCACTGGAAGGAGATCATGGATTATTTTGAGAATGGAGTACCAATGTTTAATGGTCAGAATGGTTTTAATTATGAGATGTGGAGCAGAAGGACGAAAGTATTTTTACAGGCACAGGGACCTTATATTTGGCTATCAATTGTTACATGATATAATAGTTCAAAAAGGGAAAGACTGCAGACAAGAAGGAATTCAAGAAGAATAACAAAATAGTAATGGATTCCATCTAGGAAGGATTACCTAAACTGGTAAGAGAAAAGGTTGGTAAATGTTCATTAGCCAAAGAACTTTGGGATAAGTTACATGACATATATTCTTCACCCATCGTAGATTCAAAAAATGCCAAAGAAGATGCAAATATAGAACAAGAAGAAAGATGCTCATCATGTCAGACAGATTCAAAAGAGGAAGAGTATGATGAAGCTGAAGTTGATTACAAAGAAAAATTGATCAGTGCAATTAAATATCTAAGAAAATAAATAGAAGAAAACAAGTCATCCAAGAAAGAATTGATGAAGCAAAAGCAAAGTGTTCAAAGTTTTGAAAAAGATCAACAGTTCATCAAGAATTTAAGAGCTCAACTAGAAGAGCCTAGAAGAATTGAAAAAAATCTATAATATCAAAAGAAATGTTTAGAAGCCAACATAGCAGCACAAAAGGAAGAAGAAAAAAAGAGAGAAAAGATACCGATGGATCATCTCAAGGAAAGAACCAATGACTTAAACCAACTTGAGGAAGAGTTTGTTCAATAAGAGAGAAGAATGGAAGAAGAAATAATTACATTGAAAATCAAACTTGAAGAAGCAAAGAGAACATAAGAGGTCATGAAGTCTCAGATAAGGAAGAAAGAAGAACAGGTTGATATTCTTGAAGAAGAAGTTGTCACACTAATAGTCAAAATCGCCAAGCTCAACAAGAACGTTGAAGAGACAGAAACATCCACATCAGTTGTAGAGAATGAAGAGAAGCATTCTACATTTCTAGAAAAGAAGAATGAAGAAAATATAAAGAATTATGCAAAAGTACCCAAAGGAAGGAATCATGGTCAACTAGAATATAAGAAAACTATTGAAGATACATCTTCAAGAATACCATCCATGTTCAAGCCACGAACAATCTTCAATCATGATCATGATCAGTCAAAGAAAAAATTGAGAAGGACTACGTCACAAAGAAGATCATTCACTCTTAGGTATGAAAATTTATTTTATGGTCATTGTTTTTATTGTACTAACTTTGGACATAAGGTTGCAGACTGCAGGGATTATAAAAGAAATGTTCAAGTAGATCGTGCCTATGTGGTCACACATAACATTGAATGTTACAAATTTCATAACTATGGACACATAGCCAGTGATTAAAGAAGCATGATCGATACTTCCATGAAAGATAATACTGATATCAGATATAAGAAAGTATGCATAAGAAAAAAAGAATAACAGGAGAACAAAGACTAGGTATCAGAGATCGCAAGATTTGGAATAAAACAAGATGAAGAAAATTCTATAGAGAAAATGAAAGATGTTAGATACAGAAAGGTTTGGAAAATAACTGAAAGAAAGGAAGGACATGTAAATAAGGAACAGGTTCAATAGATTGTACTTACATGCATTGTAGTGAAAGATGAATCCATAGATAGAAAGAAGGAAGTCAGAGCTCACAGAGATAATGAATCTACCAATGAAGATGATGATGAATCTACCAATAAAGATGATGATGAATACACATCAGAGCATGATTTTTTCTGAGCCATCCATCTTAGAGACTCTGAAGTAATATGAATATTAGATAGGGAGAGTMTATGTGATAGTTRTGACATACCAAAGAAMCATCCTTTGAKCATATTGCAGAGTTTGAGAACACAGATTCAGAGAAATCAGTTAGCAAAAGTACAGTTTGATATATTAATCAAGACTTCATGATAATATAGTGATAAATGGGTCAACATTATGGACAATTRCGCAAGMARAGTCTTAGACAGTATGGACTGAAATGGATTCGTAAGAAAACTTAGCAGGTTTGCATAGATATATGATAGTGGATGAMAAAATGGATTCATAGATTGGTTCAGTGAGTGGTTCAAAGAAAAATGAACATTATCATAATGGATGATAATTACACAAGAAATGGCTTGAACAATGCTAATGGATTACAAATTTACATATATTTTTTGGACACATGCAATGCATACATCAGTTCACATTCAAAATAGAGTAATGATCAGAAACAATAATGAAAAAACTCCCTACAAACTATGGAAAGGAAGCACAGACAACAAACTCTACATCAAGGTAACTGAAGGTAATATTTTATTAATTGAAATTTATGTTGATGATATTGTTTTGGAAGTACTAATGATAGGTTAAGCCAAAAATTTGCAAAGGATATGCAGAATGAATTTGAAATGTCATTACTTGGAGGACTATCCTTCTTTTTGGGTCTTCATATATGTCAAAGAAACCAAGGAATTTTAATTTCTCAAGCTAAGTATATCAGAGAAATACTAAAGAGGTTCGGAATGGAAGATTGCAAACCAGTTACCACTCCTATGAAAACCAGTTGCAAGTTGAGCAAAGATGATGATTCAAATTCTACAAACCAGAAGAAATACAGGTCAATGATTGGTAGCTTACTATATGTGACAACATCTAGACCAGATGTAATGCAGGCGGTTGGATAGGTGGCACAATTTCAATAAGCACCAAAGGAATCACATGTATTAGTAGTGAAGAGGATTTTCAGATATCTCAAAGGAACATAGGAGTTTGCATTGTCATATCCAAAAGGAAAGGATCTATCACTTTTTTCCTACACAGATGCAGATTAGGTAGGTTGTATTGATGACCGAAGAAGCACTAGTGGAGAAGTGTTCTACTTGCGTGAGTGTTTAGTATCATGGCTAAGAAATAAAACATCATCAATATATTTATCTACAGGTGAAGCATAGTATAATGCAACAACATCATGTTGTACACAAGTTCTTTGCATGAAACAAACTCTGACAGATATACAGGTTGAGTATGATGAGCCCATTCCAATCTATCGTGATAATAAAAGTGCCATCAGTATCTCAAAGAACCCTGTAATGCACTCCAAGATGAAGCACATTGCAATCAAGTATCACTTTCTATGGGAGCAAGTTGCAGAAAATAACATCAGAGTTGAGTATGTGGGCACAAAAGAATAAGTGGCAAACATCTTTACAAAACCACTTCCACGAGAAGCCTTTGAATATCTTCGCCAGAGACTAGGAGTAATTTCTACTCCAAAATGAATACTTTTGAATGCTTATCTTACATGTCTTAGATGTACGAATCACCATAAATAGGACAAAGGGGGAGAGATGCATCATATGAAAAAGGTAAATGCTTGGAGAGAGAGAATAGAGGCATGTTTCCAAGGGGGGCGATTGTCATAAGGGAAGAATGAGCGATATGACTTCAGAGTGATACCCTTTATCAAAGGGGGAGATATTGTTCATATGAAGGGAAAGAGAGGAATCATAGGATTATAAACACAAAGAAAAATCAAAGGCACGTAGACAGGGGGAGCAACCCCAAGGAGAGTTTAGTTAGGGGGAACAACCCCAAAGGGAGATACCCTTTACCATTGATGTCAAAGGGGGAGAGATAGAAACATTGATAAAGAGTATAAGCATGAATGTTATCATTACTAAGTGTTGCCATCAATGTTGGTGTTTCCATCAATACCAAAGGGGGATATTGTCAAACAACTATCTTAGTTTGATGGATAGTTGGTATGCATTGTTGGTTGTCATTGATGTCAACTATTGGAGAGTGATATTGTAGATTGATGTCAACCCTTAGTGATTGATGTCAACCCTTAGAGAAAGTACGGTAGCGAATTCCATTAGCACAAAGGTTTGGGTAATGGACCCTAGCTTGTTTGATGTAAATATGACTCATTATTGTCTTGTCACGATTGATAATAAGTGCAAATGGATGAACTCCAAAGTGGTCCCCTTATGTTGAAATCCCTCATGGGAAGATGCTTTGCAGATTGAGTTATCCTAGAAGTATGGTTAGAGAACCCATTCTTATTTGTGGAATAATGAGATGAAGTTCAATGAATTTTTCAGTAAAACTATCCTAGATGGATAGTTATTTTCATGCCATTTTCGGTGGCATGTGGAACTTCACATAAATCCTCGCGGTTATAGAGTTATGGCCATGAGAAGTTGGAGAACCCAGGTTTGGGTAATGGACCCAAGTTTGTTGGATGGATAACGATATGAGCTTTTATATATTTATAGGTAATACTATTCTATGTGGATAGTAAATGTTATTCCATTTCTAGTGGTATGTGGAACGTCACATAACTCCTCACGGTTTGAGATTTATGGCCTTATGAAGTTGGAGGATCCTCATATGTCATCTAGAAGCCCCAAAAGGTCAAAGTAGTCAAAGTGGTTTACGAGATTTTAAAAGGTAAATAATAAAGTGAAGTGATGAGTGTATTATAATTCAAAGTGAATACAAAATAAATTATTTCAATAATAAATTTAATGGATAAATTAGAAGTGAGTTAACCCTAAAATAAGGAAAGTGGGCAAAGTGACCTAGAAGATGCTTTTAAGGAAGCTACTTGGAGAGTATAAATAAGAGGAAAGGCTCTCTCACTTTATATCACACTTGTGAATTTTGAATATATATAGGTGTTTGAGGTAACTAAAGGATATCTAGCCACATTTCTGAGGGAAGGTGAAGAGAAGAAGGCCGAAATTCAAGGAAGGATAAATTATTTTGATGATGCTTTCTAAGGTATGTTATTTACAGGTCATCTCACCATTTTCTCAATAAATTTTTTTTTAGAACGATTCAGAACGTGAAATTTTTATTCCATTGAGGAAACATATCCAAGTATTTGTGGTAAAAAGTTCATCTTGTGGGTCATTGTATTTTTGGAGTTACACTCTGTGGAAAATAGGGTTTGTGGCTAGTCCTGAAACTAGTCTAAAACAAGTGTTTCAGGTAAAAACGTCATGAATTCTTCATAACAGATCCAAATTCAGTAAGAAAAAATGTGTTAGTTAGAGTACATTCTATAGTATGATGTGTAATAGTTTTTAGTTCATTCAACAAATATTTCATGTGGGGCATGCTATACAAGGTCTCTCTCTAGGATAATCCAAAATTCAACAAGGCATGCCATTCTTGATATAACTCCTTTTCTGATAGGTTACAAGTAGTGACACCTGGAGGAATTTCATTAAACACACTAAAGAACATTCTATATGAGTTTCATGTCTTTATTCATTACAGGTACAAAGTTATGATTATTTCAAGTTAGGGTTGTTGACTAATCCAAAACTAGGCATGTGAGACTAAAGAAAAGTTTGATGAAAATGCTAGTCTCTTGTTGTTAAAGTTAAGGAAGGTTTTTAGGAATTTGATCGTATACACCGGGTCTATTACAAAGTTACAAATAAGATTTGGATGATGAAATTGATGAGGGAATTTGGTTGAGGTACATGTCGGGTACATGGTTGAGACAAGTAGTTGATGAGTTGGCACATACATGAGGCATATAGTTGATGATGTTGATACATATTGATGAGTTATAGTTGATGATTAGTTGATACATGATTGGTACATACTTGGTACATGGTTGGAGACACTTGTTAGTAGTATTGTTGACACATGATTTATGGATGATGTAGCATACTTGTATTATTAGAAGCACATATTGATCTTGGTGATGATTACAAATTGTTGTGTTAAACTTGGTTGATGCACATCTTTGAGAGTTGTATTGATGATTGATCTTGGTGAGTAGATATGATTTCGTTGATAAAATTGATGAGACAGGTTTTTGTGATAGTTTGTTTGGACAAGTTGTTGTGACAGGTTATTTGTACAGGTTTGGTGCATGGTTTATGCACTTGTTCATACTACAGGTTGAGGTACAGGTTGGTGCATGGTTGATGCACTTGTTTATGGTACAGGTTGATTATAGGTTGGTTGGTACAGGTTGGCGCATGGTTGATGCACTTGTTTATGGTACAGGTTGATTACAGCTTGAGGTACAGGTTGATTCATGGTTGATGCATGGTTCAGGTTATTGGTACAAGTTGAGGTATAGGTTGATGCATGGTTGATGCATGGTTTAGGTTATTGGTACAGGTTGTTTGGTACAGGTTGATTAGTACATGTTTATAGCAGTATATCTTGCAGTGATAGTGTGACAGTGGTTCCATCATTCTACTTATACGTCATGGCGGTTGGACAGGGAAAGGACATGTGGCTATAGCCACCTTCTGGTTGTAGCCGAAGAACATAGGGGGTTGTAGACTCCTTCTGGTTGTAGCCAGAGAATTGGGGAGTTGGAGCTTC
>JASDQU011310312.1:26839-38839 GCA_032191745.1 Picea mariana
ACGAAGTTCCCTCACTTCTCCTCTTACAACACAATTTTCTATAGGTGGTCCTGTGCATACCCTCGGCGACATCACTTCAAATGTTCCAACACACTGATTTCAACTTCAAATATTTTTTTAGGCTCTGATACCACTTGGTACAGACCCCCCTTCTCTCCAAGGGCTGCATGACCTCCCAGTCTTATAATATTCTCAAGAATAAACTGAAATAGTATTTGATTCCTTGTTGGAACCTCTCAGAAAACAATCCACAGTTCTTTTCAAAACTCCACTTGTGTGGACAAGTGCTAAGCACAAGTCTTCTCCACATGACCACACCTTATGAATGCACACTTATCTGAAAAGGTGCGTCATGATTTTTCACATCGGCTATATGAGTCAACCGACTCTTTGTATTTCGATCTCCTGATCCTTCAATGCCTGAAATTGTGAAATATTCAGATCAGATCAACGGTCCACACTAGCTCTCCAGCCAACGATTGCGATCAAATCATGATTTCACATTTTTCTAATTCTCACAACTCCACCCTTTGACCTTTCCACTCTACGAGTTGTGAAATGTTGATCTCTTGCCACATATCCCTTTCCAATGGACGGTCCCAATGATTTCAGGATTTCGCGTTTCAGGGTTTCGCTAATTTCACTCTGTTTCTTCCAAATCCTTTGGTTTTGAAAAATTCCAATAAATTCTTGCGTCTAATCAGCGTGATACTTCTCTGAGATCTAATGGATTGAAATATTTCAGGTCCTCCTGAATTAATATTAACCCTCAATCTTATACAACCTTGAAAATCCTTTTCTGAAGAATTTCTCCCACTCAATCTTTCGTACTTGTTATTCCTTCAAACTTTTAACTTTTGTTTTTCAACTTTGAACGCTTCAACTCTTCAGGACTTAGAAACTTTTCTAATTTTTTCCTCTCGAGACTTAAAATCACTAATCCTCCTCATATTCTAGTAAATGAAACTTAAACTTCATCCCTAGCACACACTTGCACTCTATGTCTTTTCCAAAAGAATTTCTGATGCCCTCCTAGCATACTTTGCGCTCAACCTCCTGAGATTTAAAACTTTAACACAAGTTTGTACTCCTTGCACTCGATATGCACACTTTGCATACAGAAATTCCCCGCTATCTCTTCTGAGATTTAATTCGAAAAAGACTTCTTCACACACACTCCTTGCACGTTGCATGCACTCCTTGCATAATCATACATAAGTGAAACAATTGAACGCATTCACTTATTCATTCATTTACTCACTATGAAAATTATAAATTCACAACCACATAACAAAACTGTCAAACTGTAAACAAATATCAACATTGTGTATTTGGGTCAATTTCCTTTGTTCTATTCATTTTAGAAGAAAACATAGTTATAGTTGCTATATCCTACAACCATTACAATGAAAACCTGTCTCACGACCCAACACCTCTCTTCTCTTCTTCCTTCTATCTAAATCATATCACAGTCTACTCAAGTGGTTACCTACTCAATTAAATGCAACCTAATAATTAATTAGGAAAATATCCTACCCCTGTAATATTTATAGTCATGTAAGGATTTACATTCATTTCCTTCATTTCAAACGATGGCCCGAATTTACACACTCTAATTTAATTAATACAAATTTCAAAATATCTACACCACTACCAAGTTGATTAAGGTTAGTTTGGATCCTTCAATGTGTTGACGTGTCGATTTCAATTCCAAGTCTACTTCCTTTTGATGTGATTGTGATGCTCTTGCATCAATTTTCCTTGAGGAAGAGGAAGAAGTAGAGGAGGTGGAGTTAAATGTTATTCATGTGGAAAGATAGGGCATATGTCTTGAGAATTTCTAGAGAGAAAGAGAGAAGGAGGAGGAGAAGCACACATTTCTTTAGACCAGAAGAATGTGTAAGAAGAGGCAACATAAGGAGGAAAAAATCTTATTATGAGGAAAGTTATTCCAAAGCCATAGAAAGAAATAGAAGACTCAGTTCAATGAATGAGGTTGTTTAGGACTGCTTGTAAGACAAAGGACAAAGTTTGGAAAATGATTGTAGACAGTGGGAGAACTGATAATTTAGTATCTACAGAAGTGGTGGATAAGTTGGAGCTGGAGACAACTGCACACCCAAGTCCATACAAAGTATCCTGGTTGCAGAAAGGACATCAAGTAATGGTAAGTCAACAATACAAAGTTGAATTTAAAATAGGAGGCTATAAAGATGAGATTCCGTGTGATGTAATTCCCATGGATGGTTGTCATATTTTGTTTGGGAGACCATGAAAGTTTTATAGGAATGTTATTCATGATGGGAGGAAAAATACTTATACTCTGGAAAAAAATGGTAGAACTCACATTTTACTGCCAATAGAAGAGAAGAAAGAAAAGGAAGAATCCAACACAAGAATACTTCTCATGAGTGGGAAGGAACTCTTGAAGGAGATCAAGAAATATGAGGAAATGAAATTTGTTGTAGTAAGGAAGCCGAGAGTTATCCTTACCAATACTTCCGTGGATGATTTACTTAGAGAAATCCAATAATTGTTGGAGAATTTTGCTGACATAGTAGTGGATGAGTTGCCTCATTCATTACCACCTATTAGGAGTAATAGCCACCATATTGATTTGATTCTAGGAGCCAGTTTTCCAAATAAAGTAGCGTATAGGTTGACACCTTGAGGGAATGAAAAATTTAAGAAGCAAGTTCATGAGTTGTTGGATAAAGTTTTAGTCAGGGAAAGTCTAAGCCCATGTGCAGTGCCAACTATATTGAGCCCAAAGAAGGATGGGGGATGGAGAATGTATACAGATTCTAGAGCCATTAACAATATTACCATCTAGTATAGATTTCCTTTACCCATGATGGATGAATTGATGGATTTTTTGAGTGGAGCAAGCTATTTTTTAAAAATAGACATGAAAAGTGGAAATCATCAGATAATAATGAGAGAGGGAGATGAATCGAAGACAACATTCAAGACAAATGAAGGTTTGTTTGAATGGCTCATGATGCCATTTGGGTTGAAAAATGATACAAGTACATTTATGAGGTTGATGAATGAATTATTGAAGGAATTCAGAGGTAAATTTGTCATTGTATATCTAGATGATATATTAGTTTTCAGCAAACCAGAGGAAGAACATTTAAAGCACTTCACATTAGTGATGAGGAAATTGCAGCAAGAAAAGTTGTTAATAAAATTGAAGAAAAGTTCTTTTATGAAGATAGAGATCATATATTTGGGTTTTGTGATCTCTTCAAATGAATTGAAGATGGATCCATAAAAGGTGAGATCAATCAAAGAATGGCCGTCACCCAGGAGCATATTCAAGGTGAGAATTTTTCATGGGTTAGAAAGTTTTTATAGAAAATTTATCAGAAATTTTAGTAGTATATGTGCACCCATGATGGATACTATGAAGAAGAAACATAAATATTTTAATTGGACAGAGGTTGAGAAAATATTCATAGTGTTGAAAAGGAAGACAAAAAAACAACCAGTTCTGGTTTTACCAAATTTTGGAAAGACATTTCAGGTGAGGTGTGATGCAATAGGAATAGCCATTGGAGAAATTTTGAGTCAAGAGAATAGGATAGTTGCTTATTTCAGTGATAAGTGGAATGATGCTAAGGATAAATATTCTACATATGAAAATAAATTTTATGCAGTGATTCAAGCTTTGAAGAAATGGAGACATTATTTAATTCCAAAGGAATTTTTCTTGTATAGTGATAATCATGCTTTGCAATTTATTACTAGGCAAGAGAAGTTGAATCAGAGGCATGATAAGTGGGTATACTTCATGCAAAATTTTACTTTTTTAATTAAACATATTTCTAGAAGTGCTAATAAAGTTGCATATGCTTTGAGAAGGAGAATTTTAGTTGTACAAGAATTTCAAGTGAAGACCTTAGGTTTTGAGCACCTTAAAGAAATGTATCAGGAAGATCCGGATTTTAAGGAGGCTTATGAAGCATATGAAAATCCTTTCTTGAGGGATACTAACTCATGGTCACAATATTTGATCCAGGATGAATTGTTGTTTAAAGGAAGCCAATTGTGTATACCAAGATTTTCAATGAGAGATAATTTATTGAAAGAAAAACATAGTGGAGGTTTAGCCGGACATTTTGGTCATAACAAAACATTTGCACAACTGAGTAGTTTGTATTATTGGCCAGGTATGAGGGAGGATGTGAAGAAATTTGTAGACCAATGTAAGATTTTTCAACATGCAAAAGGGAAGATACAAAACACTGGTGTGTATAAACCATTGCCTATTCCAGAAAGGCCTTGGGATGCAATTAGTATGGATTTTTTATTGGGATTACCTAGAAACCAGAAGGGAAGTGATTCCATATTTGGAATGGTCGATATATTTTCTAAGATGGCACATTTCATACCATGTCAGAAAAMAAATGATGCTACACACATAGCCAATTTGTTTTTCAAAGAAGTTGTGATATTACATGGGTTGCCGAGAAGCATAGTTTCAGACAGGGACACTAAGTTTGTAGGACACTTTTGGAGGAATGTATGGAAGAGGCTAGGAACTAAMTTATATTTTATTTAAGCATATCATCCTMAAAAGGACAGACAGATTGAAGTGGTGAACAAGAGTCTAGGAAWTTTKTTAATGATTTTAGTCACTGAACAAGGTTGTCAGTGGGATCAGATTCTGGCATAGGAAGAGTTTGCATTTAACAATTCAGTTMATAGGAGCACTGGGAAAAGACCATTTGAGATAGTATATGGAAGACARCTGAGAAGGGTTGTAGAATTGAGATAATTGAAACAAGATGAATTCCSGAGTACTGGAGCARAATATTTTTTTACATAAATGCAAAGAATTCAAGGTCAAGTTAGGAGGCAGATACATGATAGTAATCAAAAGTATAAGGACAGATTTGATCAAAAAAGAAGGGAATCTCAATTTGAAGTGGGAKATGGAGTTTTAGCTCATTTGAGGAAGGAAAGGTTTCCCAGAGGAACATATAATAAGTTGAAGATGAAAAATATAAGACCATGCAAGATCCTTAGGAAATTTGCAGAAAATGCTTATGAGATAGAGTTGCCAGACAATGTTGGGATATCACTGATATTCAATGTTGCAGATTTGTATCCTTATAACAGATATGACATAGGAGAGTTGGATGATCAGGAAGAGATTCAGTGGGAAGAACATATGTCTATAGTAGAAAAAAAATAGATGGAGAAAATTTTAGAACAAAGATTTGGAAGGAAAACAAGAAGAAAGATGTATCCTGAATATTTAGTGAAGTGGAACGATCAGCCTGTGGAAGATTCAAGTTGGGTAAATGAACCTGATATTTTGAAGCATGGAAAAATAGTGCGAGAGCTCATGGATAGGAGTCCATGAATATTTTTTCCAGAGAAGTATGATGTAGGAGAATCACTATCAAATCCAGAAAGGAAGAGGTGGAAGAAAAGTCGACACCTCAACACATCGAAGGAGCCAAAACCAACTTTAACTAGCTTGGTAGCAGTGTGGAGATATTTTTGATTTTATCTTAGTTGTATGTAAAGTCGGGACACCATTTGAAATGTCAAAACAATTGTAAATCCTTTACATGACTGTAATATATTACAGGTGTAGAATAATTTCCCTGATTAGTTATTAGGTTGCATTTAATTGAGTAGGTAACTACCAGATTAGAATGTGATAGTATTTAGATAGGAGGAATAAGAGTGAAGAGGCTCTAGGTCCTCAGAGAAGTTTTCATTTTGTGTCTGTAAGAGATAGTCATTGTAATCATGTCTTTTCTTTGAAATGAATAGAACAAAGAAAAATTATCCAAATTGTACAATGTTGATATTATTTTACAGTTTTACTGTTGTTATGAATTTTTTGGACATATGATGTTCATAGGGAATGAATGAATAATTGAATAAKTTCAATTGTTTCTCTTCTGTAAGTTATCAAGGGAGTGCATACAGAGTGCAAGGAGTGCGTTTGAAGAAKTATTTTTCGACTCGAAGCTCAGAAGAGATAGCAGGGGACTTCCGTATGCAGAGTGTACATAATAAGCATAAKGAGCACATGTAGAAGAAAATTTATTTAAGTTTGAAAGCTCAGGAAGTTGAGCATAGAGTGTGCTAGGAGGGSATCATAAGTCCTTTGAAAAATACGCAGAGTGCAAGTGTGCACTAGGGTCGAGGTAATTTTATTTACCAGAAGATCAAGAGGAGTAGTGGTCTTAGGTCTCRAGAGAAAAACACTTAGAAAAATTTCTGAGTTCTGAAGAGTTGAAGCATTCAAAGGTGGAGCGTAGAATTTGAAAGTTTAAAGGAAGAATAAGTATGGAGGATTGAGCAGGAGAAATCCTTCATAAAAGATATTTTGAAGACTGGATAAGATCAAGGCTTGATATTCATCCAAGAGAGGCCGAAATCTTTCAAATCATTAGATCTAGGAGAATTTGCACACTGGTTAGCCAGGACGATCTTTTGAAACTTTACAACCCAAAAGATTTGCAAAGAGCAGAGTGAAATTCATGAAATCCATAATCGTTAAATGATCATGGCCATTCGATTGAGGTAGGACATGTGGTGATAGATCAATGTTTCATTGATTCACATAGTGGAGAGTTGAAGGTAAGAGTTGTGAAAACTCGCAAAATGAGAAATCATGATTTAATCGCAGTCGTCGGCTAGAGAGCTAGTGTGGACCGTTGATCCGATCTGAATATTTTTTGAGTTCAGATATCAGGAATTCGTAGGAGAGAAGAGTGGCGATAACGCGAAGTCGAGAAGTCAGAAGTCACAAAAACTTAGAGTTTGGCCCCAGCTTCTAGCCAAAGGTCATGCTGGCAGATGTTAGAGGAGGAAAAGCTAGGACTTGCTAGATGTGAGTTCAAGATTTTAGAACTCGGGAGTTCTGGAGTTTGAAGGACAGAGACTCGAGTTGACTTATATACCCGACATGCAAAATTGTGAAGTACCTTTTGAGGATAAGCATGTTGTCACAAGGCACGGTCATGTGGAGAATACTTGTTCTTAGCGCTTGCACACGCAGGTGGAATTTTGTAAAGACTCGTGGATTTTCTTGGAGGTTCTAGCCAGTGAGTGGAAGAGCCAGTTATGCTTAGATATTTTAAAGATCCTAATATCGGGAGGTCAAATAGCCCTTGGAGAGGATGGGGGTCTACACTACCATCCTCTTAAGTTCACTACCTACACTTTACCTTCCCCCTTACATCACCCTATGTCACTCTTATCCCTCCGCTACCTACAAATTACCCCCGTCCCCTATCATCTCTTTACCCTCTACCTACTTTTTTTTTTAAGGTAATATAGATCGCGGGTGGGTAGACACCAATCATCCCTCACTTCCTTACTCACCTCACTCCCCAACCCACCAAMTAGTCCCCATAGCCTACAAACTAATCCCTAAACTTTTGCAGCCTACAATTTTCTRTCCTCCCCTCTCGTCGCATCTCTCATACATAGAGAAATTATCAAAGTTATTCCAAGGAATGAAAACCAACAAATTAGAATATTACACRTGGCAATGAATGAGGTCATGACACATGRCAACTCAACATTGGATACACATGGCAACATGCAATTTGATACCTATGGAGGCATATTATTGGTTATATTTCGAATTTAATTAGTTTTTGACATGTGGAATATGAATTTAAAATGAATCAATGATGAATTAGTGTTGACCAGACATGAGGTGGACGATGATGCGGTTCCAAAAAATTATTATTTTATTCAACAATTTTCCAAGGGTCGAATCCTCCAAGCTCCATGCTTTCTTCTCTTCTTTGTTTCATGTTAAGTGTATGAAATGCTTAGTATTGTATACCATGAATATTTGTAATATMTCAATGAATATGGGATAATATTTATGAATAAAAAGTAGAAATGTCAAAGAGGGAGAAATGAATTTGAARTCTAAGGTTGAGATTACCCCAAGACATCACATCGATGATGGTTCAGTCACTATCTTTTAGAGGCCATAACTTGAGCTTCGAGTGTCAGAATCGTACAAACTTTATACCATTGGAAATTTATTTTGGCGTAGAATATGGTGGTATATCTTTCAAGTGATTAAATTTGGTACATTTTTCTCAGAAATTAAAATATAAGTCAACCACATTTTTAATGGGCCTATGTAACAACTCAACTTCACAAGCTCGTATCTTGAAATCTGGGTGACGGGTTTGGGAAAATTTTATATATCTGGAAAGATAAGATGATAAATATAATATATAAAATTATTTACATGGATAAAAATGTTAGTATCATTACTAGAAAATTAATACACAATCATCCTCATTTAAAGGGAAATGAGTCAAATTTAAAAAAAAAGTTTAATTAAAAAATTTATTAAAAAAGGGGAGGGGCCCATTTTCAACATACTTGTATTAATTATGTGATTTCATTAATGAGGAATTAATTATAGGTAATTTTCAAATAATAAACTTGTATGGGAATTTCAAGAGAGAAATAAAACCTTAACTACTCAAGTAGTTAGAAAATCCCTTCTTAAAAAGAGAAGAAAGGATTCATCAAAGTTTGAAATAATCAATATTGTCAGAGGGGAAGGGAAGAATATCATAGGAAGAAGAAGGTACATGCATGGATACACAATCAATATTTTGATCAATGATAAGAGATATCCATATTCTCCACTCTTTCTATTCTTCTACACCATTTCTCATAGCTTTATGCTTGACTCTTAGATTTGGGCACAAGTTTGAGTTGTTGAGTGTTTTTCTTGTATTCTTATACATACGTTTTTTGTATGATCATGGAGTATTTGCAACCACATAAATGGTTGCAAAATCTTTGTTAATGAAGAACATTTCTCATGAATAAAATCCACAAATAATTTCTTCGGAGTTGATCTTAATTGTATCTTGTAACTTTGAGTTTTAAGTATGAGATATTTGAGGTTGACCTATCAATTGCTCATTTTTTTACTAATTGCAGTACTCTATTAAAATTCTTTGAGATGATAAAATCATTCTCTCCTATTTATCATGAAGAAGATATTGATGCATTTATATATGATTAAGAATAGTGTGTGCACAATGTTGATCACAATTTAATTACGATGTTGAAGCCCTCCATTTTTTTCTTATTACAAAAGGAATTTTGATGCACATAAAGATCATATTGGTTATTGAAGAACCATTTTCATATAATCCAAGCATTAAATATTTGTGGTTTTCTTCCTAGCACTCTCCCTAATCAGAGATATTCAAAGATATATCTTCTATCTAAATAAGAGAACCATCTCTCTAAAAATGAAGGGGGACTAATGTACTCATGAGGTTGTCATTTTGGTCTTGATGGATTCAAGAATATAAAAAACCACAAAAATGTCTTTGTATTTATATGCAAATTTATATAGATCATGCATATTAATTATAGAAACAAAACTGATGTTTCATTGAAATTATTTGGATTTAATTTTCAGATTATAACAATGGATAAATACAACAATAGGTGTCATTTGTTTCTTGTGATGACCTGGGTTCTACTTAAGTTTCCAACAAAACCCTACAAAACATTGGCCCTTTTGGAGACCGGAAGGCAACACTGCACACAGAGTGCATAATACAGTCTCAGCCGAGATGACTTTATGAGTGACTACAAAACCCAGATGTCTACGGTATTGGAAGGAAGGCTATTGTGGATATTTTATACATACTTTCTACCTCAAAATTTATTATATCTATTCATCTAACACATCATTATATCCATATCTACAATTTTGTAATCATTTGCATTCATTCAGCTTCATTTTGTGTTAAATATTCATACTATTCTACTGTGCATTGCATGTTACTAATAACAGAATAATTCATTCATTCATCATAAATAACAATAGAAATAAGTTAAAAAAACATTCCACGTAGAGACATAAGTTTTAACATGGTTCACCCCTCTAGTCTACATCCAGAAATATTTGGTTGTCTTCACTCTTTTATTATTCTTCATCAAAATCATAACATTGCGTGCATTACAATGTTTATTTCATTGTGTGCATTACCTATGAGTATAGTTGAGTAAAAGTGAGGTTGAAAATATTGCACCAAGATCCACAACTTGTGACCTCACCCTCGATTACAATGCATATTTTTTTCTCCAAAAATGACTATAATAGAATATCACTATTATCTCCACAACTCTCAACCAAAACTAATAACTCACAAAAAATATACTAACTATATCTCCTCATATCTCAAAATACATATTTGTACTACAAAAAGGGTAAAACGCTCATTACAACAATGACTAAAACCCTAACCCACTAACCCTAGGTGATTTAGGTTTTTCCACTTTCTAACTTCCTGCATGCGGGTGGTATAGAATCCAACCGTCTCCTTCTTTTATCCATGTCCTTTTTCCTTCCTTTGACTTTCCTGCTTTCTCAGTGCTKCTTTTCCCTATTTTCTAGCTGCACTACTTTTCTAGTCTATTTTCTAATTGTCTTCATTAATTGTTGCACATTTCCCCAAAAAGGCCTATGCTAACAATAGGCATTGTGTGATGTGTGAATTTGCAAATATCTTACAACACATTAAGTTTTATGAGAAGGGGTTAGTAGGAACACAATTCAAGGTCATCAAGGAAGCACTAAAGTGGATTAAATGGCATGCAAGTTTATAACATGTATTGCATGCGGAATCTAAAGTGTGATTGAGGCATGCCATGAAGATGACAATGCAACTTTAAGAAATAGAAAACTTGCAATTCATCGTGAATGAACACAGGTGTAGTCAAGAACTCATATATGTGTAAATTAGAAAACAATTTGGTTTCCTGACTACCATGATCTATATAATAGAAAAATATCTTTGCAACCACATCAATGACATTCCAAAAAATCCTCTCCTGGTTGCAATCACACCCTTCCAACACTAACTGGTCAAGCAAGTGAACATGGAAGAAGAAGCAACCAATTGTAATGATGGACTCCTCCATGGGTTAGCTTTTAAAAGTTTATTTCTAATTATAACTTAGTGAAAATGTTTGGTACATTCAACTTAGTTTATAAAATAGTACACTTTCCATTTTTTCTATTTCAATAATTTGATCCATGACTTAAATATTTATGTAGTGTCCATTTTTTTTCCTATATAATTTTAATACAAATCTCTACAATTTATTCATATCCTCTTTATAATACAAAATTAGCAGTTGTTATTAGAAGTTTTTCTACTTTTACTTTCTCTGTCTACTATTCAAACTATTTATAGCATTCAAGTCAGTTAATTATATAATTTCCAAGTGTATTGACCATTATTTATAGCATTTCAATGTGTATGGATAATTATTTATAGAAATTTCATGTGCATGGGTAATGCTTATTTACATTTTAACTAAAATGAAATTTTCATATTATTTCGGTAACAATGATGGAATAATACCATGCAATGTTGATAATTGAATTAAAAGTTCCCTTCAAACATGATCAAGCATATTTGACCATGGTCAAACATAATTTAAGGGTAAAATCATGAAGATGGGTAACACTTTTGCTTGTTTTATGAGAAAAAAAACTGTATTTTCACAAGTTCTTCAACTTCCAGCATACAAACATATTTTTTTATTTGGAATTTCACTTTACAATAAAAACAAAACTTGTGAAAAATTTTGTTATCTTTCCAATGACTATTTTTCAATTTTTTTTAATTAATATTTGGTATGTCAATTTGACAATTGTTTAACAATATGTTTCTTAAACATGAAAGGAATGATAATGAGTTATTTTTTCCTCCAACAACGTATCTATTATTAAACTTATGTTTTTAACAAACAAAATATACTGCAACAATCTACAGAGACTCTATTTTACTATGACTATAATTTTGAATCTAATGGATGAATATTATAATTTCTAGAATTTTTTTAAGTTGACCAAGCTGAAAATGTTCCAGATTTTAGACACATGTTTTCCTCCACCTTCTATCTATCTTAATTTTTACTTAAAAGTAAAATCTATAAATACCCTTTTGGAAAGAA
>JASDQU011310313.1:18928-39977 GCA_032191745.1 Picea mariana
ACACCCCCATCAACACAATACTATGGAGATTCAAGAAGTGCAATTAATTTTATACTTCACATAATAGTGACTCAAGAATAGATGAAAAACGTATAACTAATAATGCAATGAACATGCCAACAACATAAAATGAGATGCAACAAGGTTGAACCATCATTGTGCGTCGAATTGCTAACACAATTGGTGATGCATATAAACAAAATTGACACATTGCATGACGCAAATAGGAGTCTAATATGTAATACATTATTCATATGTAGTGCAACTTATAGCATGCATCGATATACTCCACGTAAAATATATAGTTTTTATATACTTGACAGAAAGGAAATCATAATATGACACAAACACAATGTAAATTTAAATTTTTGCTAATCACCTCAATGTTAAATAAATTTCAATCCTAGTTTGCATCTATATAGGTGACACAAATTTTTGGGTGGCATGTGCCCAGCGGGGTATCGACAACCCTAGAAGAAAATTGGTCAATACTTACTCATGGAACCTTGGGATTTTCTTTAAAAATATTGCAGAAGACTAACCCTTTTACATGGTATGAATATAGCAAAATATTTAAACATTCAAGATATGATAGGGATTAGGGATTATATACTTATTGTCAAGCATATGGTTCAAGGATATTCTCCATCTGACATCAAAGTTGCATCTTTGATCAATCGGATAAGTCAAGTTCACTCCTCATTCTCAAAACTAAGTTTCTTCACGTTTTGAGAGAAAAAATATAGATGTAGATTGTCATGCATCCCTTTCTACCTTGGAAGAAAAGGGGACCTTATTCCTTAACAACATGGTTACATCTCAACCTATTCCTTGAACTTCTTGTCATGACATGCATTAAGAATTTAAGTTGGCATGTGGCCAAGTCAGGCGATGATGACCTATTTGGAGTGAGGGCATCTGCAATGAGACTACCCACTATCTCTCACACACAAACCCACCTCTCGGTACATTCATTTGAATCATTGAAGCTTGCACATATGGATCTATGTGGGATTTTTATGGCGCACATGTATCCTTATGACATTGGGCTTATAGGCTCTCAACTCAACTGGGTGTTTAGGGACTTGGTTTTTTGTGGGGAACCTCTATCTCTCTTTCTTGGCCTATCAACATATGTTTTCTCTATGTTCATAGCTTTCGAGGAAAGTTCCCTTTAGAATTCAAGACAAGCCTCCTTTAGTTTGTAGGAAGAATTTTGTGGTGTTCGCCCGACAACTTTGGTTTCCTATTTTGTCATCTCGGTGTGTTTTATACTCATTTGGGTTACATTTACTAGTCCTTCCTTACGTCTCATGTTTGTTTGTTTTTTTATTTTGAAAAGCCAAGATTTTGTTTCTTCATGGTTTGGAGTTTCAACTTATTCTTCTTCTTTGGTTCTTCTAGTTCGGGGTAGGCCTGTTCATTTTATGAGCCTCTCTAGTTTCCCTTTAGCACTCATTTCACAAGGCACCCATGTCCTTGCCTTCTTGTTCCATACATGGGTCTGGAATTTAAGCTCAATGGATTACAAAGAGATCCAGGAGACAAGGCTATCTCTTAAGAGGCATAATGAGACTATGGATAGGCTCAACAACTTAATCCATTCACTCCAGAAGAAGCTGGTGGAACAAGGATCTATTTTTGGTTCTCGCGTGGAATTAATTATGAGTATCATGTTACATCAAAAGAAATGCATTTAGGCTCTTGAAGTCGAATTGAGCAAACTACACCAGGTTGTCACACAACTTTCCAAGCATAACCAAAATGCAATCGGTATTCATGTTTACCCCTCATCTATAGAGCATTAACCTTTAGGAGAAAAAATCTTAGCACAACAAGTACTAGTGCAAGTAACCCCAACAAAAGAAGCAAGCAATTCAGTTAACACTTAAGGGATGAAGTCCACTACTACTCTATTATCTTAGTAATTTTCAAATATGTTTTTTAAATTTGTCAAGTTTTTAGGCATATATTGTATATTTTACACCTATCAATTTGAAAGGTTCATGATGTATCTAAAGCATATCTAGGTTTTTATCTTTTAGTTAGATAGCCCCCCCTTTTTTTATCTACAAAGTGAAGAACACCCTTTTTTATGTAATCTTTGTTGTGAGCTCTACTACAACCTTTATTTAATACAAATTCCCCAGTTACGATATATATATATATATATATATAATTTCATTGACATGCAATGTTATAGTAGTGTATTGTAGTTGTTAGGAACTTCTTTAAAATCAACTAGGTTGTACAAGTTAAGGATAATCAAGGTAATGGCCTTCTCATTTAGCTTGTCCCATTCCTCTTGCTTCATAGTATTTGGCTTTTGTCCTTCAAGATAACATCCATCAATTCTCTCTTTATAAGAAAATAATCCATTTTCAACTTCCAAAGATTGAAGTTGTGGCATGCAAACTTCTCGATCCCTAATTTGTTGTAATCTATTGTCCACTACAAAAATCCTCACAACTTCATGATAAATCTAAAGTAACTAGACCACACCAAATCAAAGCTCCTCAATCACAAACAACTACAAATCTACCACATAAGTGAAACACAACAATTTTCATACACAGRTTCTCCTCCAATATAGTGATCTGGTATCCTAAATTTCCTTAGTTTGACAACAAAGCCCTATAGATTTTAACCTTGTACAATATTTTACTGCAAATGGATTTTCAATAAAAATAGAAAAGATACAATGGAAAATACACACATTACACAGAGATTTTTCCCCTYGAAACCCAAACTGGGAAAACCAGCACATTCTATATTCATTCACACCATACATTGTTTACAATACAATATACATATAGGAGMTAGCGGCATCCAAAACCCTAATCCAATGACCCAGATTAGTCAACAACCCTAATTCTTTAACCAGAAATAGAAAACCATTTACAAAAAACCATGTGTCAAAAAACCGCTAATAAATGGACATGAAACCCGAGGACCACCCAAAAATGGACATGAAAACCAAGGAAAAAATTTGGGGCATTGCCCCCGAACCCCTGCAACCCCCCTGCGTGCCTGACGCAACGTAAACACTGGTACTAGTCGTGCAAAGACTATAACACATATCCAACAAGCCCCCCATATGATGTCAACAAAGATCTAATACCAAATGCTAACTTAAGAGTAGAGCTTACAATGTACATAAATTTAGTAGCAGAAAAATAATGACATGCAAAGTGATCTCCAATATTTACCCAAATATGATATTCAGGATAAGATAAGAGAGGAATATTACAAAATACAAGAGCATAGACTTTTAATCGTGGGTCCCTTAAGAAATCACTAAATTATTGATTAAGCACAAGGAATCGTATTGAATAGATACACAATACCAATGAGGCCACATATTGATCTCTTGTTGCTTCCTATTTATACATAAAATGTCAATGGGAATGACTCTTAGCATGGTAATCCTAGATGAGATAGTGACCATTCTCATTTAACACAACACGATATAATAATTATCATGTGTACTCATTAAAAAATAATTATCACATTTGCTAAGCATGTCAATGTAGTATGTGTTATGTACCCTCATTAATGTCATTGTTAATAAGAACTTAGACATTCTTACTTCTTATTTTCTTCTCCAACAAAATCAACTTTTCTACTTAATGAGACCCACTTGATCCTTCCTCTAGAATGTTATGTAGAAGCTTAAGGAAGAAATATGTATGTAGCCCCTCCCTTTTGGTATGTGTTCAAAATAACCCAAGCCTTGGTTCATTAAGTCTCAAAAGTGGGTCGTCTATGGAAATGTGCCCAATTGGGCATCTATGGAATCCATATGATTGTATTTCTCCCTCACCTCACTTTCTTTTGATTTGTTGTACTTCAAATTTGGCCTTTATGATGTTTTTTGTATGTTTTCCTTTGTTCTAGCCATTATAGAAATTTATTGTTGCCCAACTCCATGAAGCAACTTTGAGGTGTCTCATGCTTAGAATAGACAAGGTTAGACACACTATTAAACATTATACAATGCCTAATAAACCACTAGTCTTTAAAGGTCAAATGTTGGCATATAATGCAACATGCTACATTTTTGCATCGAGAGTAGAGAGGTGCATTTATAGCCCATGTAAAAGTGTCATGTATTTAACATTAATAAATTAAATTGAAAAAATTTGAAGTTCGTAAAAATAAAAGATAAAAAATAACCAACCATTAAAAAAATTTAAAAAAATTGTTATAAAACTCTATCATAAAATAAACTAACATAGATCCATCTTCACCTTAGATCTTTAAGCACCAAGAAAATGATGCTTGTGTTTCTTTTGCTCCTTCTTGATATTTTTTAGATCTTTGGTGAAGATAAAGCTATGCTAGTAATATATTAAGTGAAATTTAATGTCTCATTTTGAAGCACTTTGAGTTGCATGAAACAATTATGATGTTGAGTCTTAAATCTAGTAACATTGGAGCTGAAAGATGGCAAGATTAACTAAGACTCTCATTTCAATTTTGGTGATTTTATGATATTGTATTATTGATTTTGTATTGAGTAATTTTGTCGAAGGCATGTAATAAGGAAAATATCTTGTCCAAAACTTGGTCATCCTAAACCACTAGGTTTGGGAAACAATTTTTTCCACTTGTCCTTAGAAACTGACCATAAATATGCCAATCCACCTATTAGTGGTCCACTACCCACCCACCTATCCTTGTCCACCTTTTTTTTTTCACGACACCTCACTTTCCTTATACTTTCCCATAGTTACACTGACTTTTTATTGACCACCAATCTTATGTCGTTTTCATTTTCTACTTTTATGTGCTTGAGGTTATTGATACCCCCTATTTATGTGCCCTCGCTCACTATATTTCTCCAACTCTCATCTTGTTGACAAACGCCAACTCCCTTCCATATTATTTCGAGCTTGCAGAGGTAGCCTTTATGCAACACATAATGCTCAGAAAACAAGCTACATGCATCCATTTCCTACTTCATTTTGAATAATTTATTTCAACTCATCACCCTCTCGTTGGTTGCCTGAAATAGGTACCACTTGAATTTCCTTGCTAGATACTTATTAAGTTTTCTCCCATTTCTCCCCTGCCCCATGCTCATTGAAAATGGAGGGAATAGGAGAAAACTTAATAAGTTTTCTCTTATTCTCCCTCCCCCACCAACCAACCCTCGTTAGTGAATATTTCCCCACCCTCATTAGTGAGTATTGATTGATTTAGTTTATTAATGAATCAATGAACAAGTGAGTAAGAGTAATATGAAAAGAGTGAAGTATTTATAAAATCTTTGAATCCAAGCGAGTAGTTGGTGCATGAGATGGGGAAAATCAATTCCCTAACATGTCTCTCCAAGGTCAAATCACTTATGACTAATGTACATATTGATATCCATGTGTCACTGTGGACAATGAAATCCCCTTCAACAAAACAAAATCCGACCAACTCAAAGAATTTAATCACCTTATCCTTTCAAGGTTTCAAATTTTGCATCGTCAACAAGCTGTCGAAACAAGATATCCATGGAGGAGTAGACTGGTCAAATTATGAAGTTACCAACAACTCAAAGATTTAATCACCTTGTTTTTACCAAGTTGTGGATTTTTCACAATTAAAAGGTTTTCGAAACAAGATATATATGCATGAATAAAATGGTCAAGGCATGAAGTAAAAAAAAAACTATCATATTGTATCAATCATAGTAGTACACAAATTTAATATTTAATAATTGGGAAAAACAAAAAAAAATCATTTGACATGAGAAAGATTAGATAGAATGTTATGTTGATCGAAAGATATTTTAAAACAGTTTGAAAGATATTTTAAAACAGTTTGATGTGAGTGAAAATTAAAATACTCTCCACATTTTATGTTGATCGAGAGATATTTTAAAACAGTTTAATGTGAGCGAAAAAAATAAAATAGAACAAGGTCAACATTTTATGTTAATCAAGTGATCTTTTGAAACACTTTGACTGAATCTTAATTCATATGTAAGGTCGAAATTAATTCCATATATTTAGTAAATTGATATGGAACGCTAAAATTATTTCCAAACAATCGTCATAAAAATTAAGATTCGTTGAAGGCCAATGGAACACAACCTAATCTTTCCAACTTTACGTTTCCATATCATGTGAAAGTAAAACATTGAAAGTACAGTTCTCAAAACAACAACCAAAAATTCAAACGCCCTACATTAAACTTCAATGGAGCATCCACCGACCAAAAACAAATTCGTTGTCGTCCACCAAAATGTAAGTTCAAGTTATTTTGCCAAATCTTGCACTAACTACCAGCATTACAATATGGTTGTCCATTTACTCACTAAGCATACACAGTTTCCTTTCTTGATTTGTGGGAGTACTTCAATTTAATTTGGTTTCCAAATCTAATTTCCACCCTTATAATTTCTTGATTTTAGTTTCAGTTGGACAATTCAATTTAATTTGGTTTCTAAATCTAATTTACATCCTTTATAATTGCGGTTGAATCATTCATATGTCATTCTTCACATAATTATGGATAAATCTGAGCTAGATAATTTTGTTTTTATTTAGGTTCAGTTCAAGGGAAAAGATTAAGCACAGGACATAAATGTTTGGAATTAAGAGAAGCAAAATTTAAAGTAGTAGTCTAAATATTAGACTCTTTGATTTTTGTCTTGTTGTGTTTTAGATCACTTTTTGTTGTGTTCTCTATCACTTTTGTCCAGAAACCAGTCAGAAATTCAAAAGAATTGATGGAATTGCATATATCAGATGTTGAATTTTTACAATCTGGGTAGATTATAGGTTTTTCATTTGTTTCCATCTATGCATTCAAAACTACTTGCAACTTCACCAGCAATTGAATTGTCGGATTCCACTAATGTTTAGACTTTATCCAAATTAAAATTGTGAAAAATTTATAATTTGGATATCGATTTCACATTTTTTATAAATTCATCATTGCCTCTCATGTTTCCATAGAATATCTCATCCTTTCATTCATTCGTATTATTAGTCTGTGATGTAGGTAAAGTGTGCCTACAAATTAATAAGAAAATATTCTAGAATCAAAGGTATGTATTACAGGAAAGGTTATGCCTGATACTTGGTTGTCAGCTTTGGGAAGCTACTTTTCCTCTCTACTTGTCTTTCATTATTTTCTTTGTCGACTTGCACTATATTTCTCTATCCACTTATCCTCTGCAATGGTCAAAACCTTTCCCATCACTATCATTGACCACCTCTAGTGTTATCTTTCCTCTCCACGAATGCACAAGAGAAAAAAAAAAGGGCCACATTGATGCTTTGGACATGTGTTTGAAAAGTGGAGGGGCCAAAAATTTTGGCTCGCTTGCACACATCCTTCCTAACACTGGGGAGTTCATGACCTAGGGTTCATTCTTAGTTGATTGACAAAACCCCAAGGCGTCCACATATCATTCTTCAGTCGATGATCAAATAAGGTCTCACCCAAGACACCAAAAGAATCACAGGAACATCTAATCTTGTGTCGGATATGAAGGGATAAAGAAAACAAGGAAGCCACTCGGGCTGTCATTCATTCAATTAATCATAATCCATTAATAGAGTAACAACATAAATCATTAACGTAATCACCCATTAAACTCAGAACATACACATCAAGTAACAGAGAAAAATGCAACTTTATATTATCTCCATTAAAACATCAGAATGCATACATCAACAAATCCACGTTACAAAGGGAATTGTGATCTGCACTCTGATCCATTCTACAACTCTTTCATTATAATGCATCATGCACTCTCTGGCCATACACTACACTACTAAACTAACTCCATTACAAACTCTAAATAGGACTTTTCCATACTCATACAAAATTGTTACAAAACTCAGACTGTCTCCTTGCAGACCTCAGAAAAAAATTTCTTCTCTTGTCTCTTCTCTAAAAAACTTTCCTTTTTCTCTTTTCCTTCTCCTCCTCTCTCTTCTCTAGCACTCTGTCACTTTCTTCTCTACTCCACTTGCTCTAGTGATCGCCATTTCCGCACACTTTTGTTGTCCGCATGAAGCCCATGTAACATCCTTGGAGCATGGAAGTCCTAATGAACTTGCTATCTCATCCATCATATGTCTTGTTATCGCAGGATTTGTACTTGTACCAAAGCCCCAATGCAAGTCCCCAAATCTGCATAAGTATAGGATATCATATCATTGTCACCTTAGTAAGAAATCCCCATGTTTTAGTGATGGAAAAGGTCCACGACAGGGGAGGCTTCCCCGGTGACCTCAAGGGATAAAAGTAGCAATTTTATTAGCCAAGCCTACCTCCCCCTCTCTTGATCACCTAATTCAAGGTCTAGGTCAAAGGAAAGAGAGGTATGAAGCTTTTCGAGTACCTGCCCAGAAAAAGAACAATTATAAAATATATATGATGATTTTCAAGTACAAGTATGCAGACAATACCTCTTTAAGACACTAGACATCAAAGATCACTATGGATGTTATGAAATTGCAGCAGATTACAACAGTACAACAGCAATAGATAAATTTCTAACAACAACAATGAATACACTTCAAAATTGAAACAATTCACGATGAAAACTTAGCATTAACTCAATAAAACATTATACAATTATTAGATACAATTTTTGGGTATGTTAGACCACTATTAGAGTAATGTATGCAGCAAATTAGAGTAAGTTAATATGGTAGTAGCAAACTTTTGCAACAACAGCAATATTATTAGTGAGTTAACTCAAGTTAGTGTTAGCAAAGTTAGTAGGAAGCTTGAGAGAATGAAAATTGATATTTTGTCGATCACTTTCACCAAAAGACAAAGCTTCAAAGATTAGTGCCTTAGGGCTATGGAGTCTTGATAACAACAATGCAATATATTTTGGAGATGAAGCTAGCAAAGGCTAAGAGGTAGGGCTTTAACTCTAAGGTGTTATCACATTAGGGCTTAGGGTTCAAACCTTGAGTAGAAGGATTTCTAGAGTGCAAGCACTTTTCGGCTCTAGCAATCCTTTCTCCCTTCTTAGGTACTTCAACTAGATCACAATCAAGAGTCTAGGGATAAAATCCTAAAGTGATATCACTTTAGGGATTTAGGATACTAACCCTAGCAAGGATATTTCACCAATTTTGAACAAGAATAACCTTTTTAGAGGAGGAAGCACTTGTGCTCCTCTCTTAGGGTTTCACCAAGCAAGATGTTTAGCATGAAAAAAAAGAAATTACCATGAACATTTGATAGCACAAAGATAATAATTGCAGAAATTTCACTTACTTCATAAAGATAGCATGAGAATAAACCCTAATTGCAAAAATTCCATCCAAAAATCAGCAAAGCATCCACAAAATGATCCTCCAAGCAAGTTGTGTGAGTGTAAAAGAGAGAGATAACCAAATAGGGAAAAAACATTCAAACTTGTTCTCTTACAAATGGTGAGAAGTTGTAATGATAAAATGAAATTTCAAGTGGATTTATTTATATGGAGCCATCATGACCTGTTTTTCCACTTAAAATGTCAACAACAAAAYATAAGAGGGCCGACCCCTTTAATTTTCCCTTACAATATACAAAAACTAATTTTTACATGAAATAAAACCATAGAAGGCTGACGTCRTGCCCTAAGAGGGTGACATAGGCTCTCCAAGTGGAACATCAAGCATGGGGAGGGAGATGTTGGGCATCTAAAGGCCATGTGTCATGCCCAAAGTGCCCTKCCATGGTCTTCTCCTATCAATCCACCTATGGAACCATCTCATGCATCAATCCATGGCCCTCCATGGTGACATTAAGGGCTAAGAGGTGACATCCTAGGACTCCAAAGGCCAACGTCCAAGTGGAGAAGGGTGCAACCTCATACTCTAGAAATTCCCAGGTGCCTYCAAAGGAAATGTCATGTATCCTCTAGGTGCAACGTCCATCATCCATGGTCTTCCACATGTGGGGTCCAGCGTCCATCTTGTGGGAAAGTTCATGCAAAGAAAAACAAGTACACCCTCCAAGGGTCCACAAGTCACAAGTATCATGCCAATTAAGCCACTTTTAATACAAGAACCACCCAAATAGGTGCATCAAACCCCCCTTTTCAAACTAAACAAATGCTCAAAGACCTTATAAGTTTTGCCTATTTTAGGTATGGGAGGGGTGTCATGGTACCCTATTAGGTAAGCCAATCCCCAATTCAAGGAATGTTTCCCAAGAGGACCCTATCTAGGTCTTGTTATGAGTATGAGGTAGATTGCCTCATAACTTTTGGGCATGGGGTTATTGACATATCAAGGGTTAATATTGTCTCATTTATGGGTGCCTTTGTGGAGGGTGTGCTACATCCTTTGTTTACAATGAAAAAAATTTCCAAGCCCTTACCTTTAATTTATTATGGTCCGAACATTGAGTGCTATGTGCAATGGAAAGTAAAGAGCATCGCAATGCCACTTGTATTTAGGAACATATTAAGTGTCATATGCAATGGAAAGTAAAGGACACCACAAATGCATTCCCCTAACAAGTGGGACACTTATTAATTATATGTTAGAAGGTCCTTGATTTTTTTGGAGTAGTGTTTCATTGCTCTCGTGACCTTAGGGTGAGCATCTAAAAGGATAATGATTGGATTTTAACTTTTTCCAGCTACAACACCTCCAGGACTTTAGCGCCTTCTTCCCATGAAATGAGGTACAAGCCCTTCTAGGGGTCAATGAGCCCAAAATCCCAAAATATGAGGAAGCAGAAGGGGAAGAAGTGTGGAAAGTGGTAAGTATGAGTGGGAATGGTACAATGACCCTCCACGGAACCACCCAGTAGCAACCCTTTTCTCAAGGGTGACCTACTTAATAGGAAATCATGCCACCCACCAAGGTAAAACTAAGCAAAAGGTTTAATTTCCAAGAAAAAGTCCCATAATCAAGAAAGGATTCTTTGCAACATGATCAAATGCTTCAAATATCAAAATGACACTTACCACAAGACTGGACTTGTTACCTCATGAAACAAAACATGTTGTCTTCTCAGATCCAAGTTGGTGTAGTGGATGTTTCTCTCTGGTAACGTAAAGGGGATCTATGGGTTGTTCTAGGCATCAAACTTTCGGCACTCCATGTCTGCTACTTGCAGGCCTCAAGACATCATCTCCTTAGTTATCCCTAGCCTAAGGGGGGTAACATTTGGATTCTACGTGGATACATGTGCTCACCGTAGAGAACAAGAGAACCTCAACATCTCTTGGTATGATGTGTGCCTGCACAACTCAAGCAAATTGTTGTGATTGGAGGGGTGGTGTAACTCACCCCTTATTCATATGAAAAAATAATACTATAAAAGTCTAAAGAAAAATTTGAAAATAAATTTTTCTGATATGTTATTCTAACATATCAATATGAGTATGCAAATCATGTGACATAACAAGATGGAAATATGCAAGAAAGACAATAATGTAAATCAAATATATGTATGTGAATTCAAGCAAAATACAAACTATACTAGCATTATATGTAATATGCAACATATATACAATGCAATGCAAGTTACAAATGCCTACCCTAACCTAACTACCCTAATGTCCCATGATCACATTCCATCGGGGAAGTAAGGCTTGAGATGGCTTGTGTTAACTGGTAACTTCAGCCTCTCCCCTTCAAGTGTCGCTAGGTTAAATGAGTTTAGACTCGCTTCACTTATAATCGGGTAGGGTCTATTCCACAAGCTATCAAGATTCTTATGTCATGTCTTCAACCCTCCAAGAATCGAACAAGAATATAAAATGACATGTGGAGATCTTCAGGAAATGTTATTATATTTTATTTTATTAAATAGAGAAAAGGGAGTCAGTTCTATCTCGTACGAGCTTGAGTTCGTTAAACTTAAAAAGGCAACAACCGTTGGAACTGTTCATCAAAAAATATAAAAGAAGCACCGAGCAGCCAACTTTAGAGAGACTGTTTTTTTTTAGAGAGATATGCAAATAGTTGAGTGATGTTTATTATTTTTAATCAGTCATCCTCCATTCATTTTCAGTCGGGGATTTTATGAGTTGTTAATAGTAGGGGTGTCTTGCAAAGTGGCAGAAAGAGCAAAGCAAGGATGAGTTTTAATGGTGTTTATGAGGTAATAAGTTTATTTGCTAATTTTGTTGTATTAACAGTCTAAAATATTTCAATACCAATCAATTTTCTGGTATGCAAATAAAATCCTTGTGTGTCACTATCTTTGATCCATTTAATGTCCGACTTAGTTTTCTTCTTCTTCTTTCTGCACTTGGCTATTCTATGTATGACGACAAATACCATCTAGAATAGTTGGAAACAACGTTGGTCCGAATTCTCTCAAGGATTCAAAAGCATCAAAAATTCTATGAGAATGAATGGGGTTACATTTAACAATAAATATCACTTTTCAGGCTCTGGAAATATTTTATTTTGCTATTCTAGTTTCATTTTTCTTCATTTTCTTTTGTTACAATATATAAAAAATATGAAATACCAAAACAATGCAAATTTGTTTCCTTTCTTTAAATTATTTTTTTAATGTGCAATTATTTATTTTCTTTCTTTCTTTATTGTATTAATTATCTTTTAGTTTTACAACATTTAAAAGAAAAGAAAAGAAAAAATCACTTATTATGTTAAATACTTTTTAGGGTTTCTTTTTTTTAATATTAACTAATTTGATTTTAGTTTGTTTAATTTATTTTTTAAGTTTTACATTTGTATTATTAATTTACACTAACTTTTATTTTAATTTACATTTCATACAAAAGCAAAAGTATAAAAAATTATAAAGTTGCAAAAACATATAAAAATTAAATAATTGCAAAATCTTAGATAAGATAGTTATGCTTAGACTCTTTAGTTTTAGGGTCTAATGTGCTTTCTTTTCGGGGCTTAAAACTTAGGGTAACATTCCCGCCTCTTCCCACCTAGCCTCACGGGAGGTTGAGATGTTGGTATTGAAACCTTATAGTTTTTTCATCAACACTCGACACCCAAGGTTTAAATTTATSATCAAGTCATGAGAGTTTGTTGATGTAAAGGTTTGTAGTTCAGTTGAGAGTTTGGAGTCAAAGTAAAATTGAAGTGGAGTTAAAGTCAAATCAAAGATGGAGACAGTTCAAGTTGTAATTCAAAAGTAGAGTCATGACATAAATGCGTCAATAAAGTTTTCCGATCTAGTGTCATAGGTGTCTTGTTGGACTTTGATCAACTCCAGCAAGAAACATATTTTTGTAAACATGTAATTGCAAATGAATGAAGGAGATTGCAAGTGTCTTGTTGGATGGATATGTCCTTCCTACAAGAATAATTTTATGCAAGTATTGAGAAGAATTACACAAGAATAATATGAAGAAGAGAGAAGAAGAAGATAAGTCTGTAATAGCAGAAGATGACAACAAAAAGAAGACTAATGAAAATGATGACTCCATGACAGAAGAAGGACTATGAGACATAAACAAAAGAAGCGTAATATGAGGGCATATTGAAGAGGAAAAGAGGAAAGGATGGAAAAAGATGATGTAGCAAGAAGGACGTTGCAAAGCAAAGGCAGGAATTAAGAAAGTAAAGCAAGGTAAAGAATAAATATCATGTGTTCAAATTGAGATGATGATGCAATGAATCCATGAAAACATCCCTAAGAAGTTTAATGGTCCCTAAGAAGTTTAATGGTCCTCGAATAATGTATTGATGATGGTCTTGGTATTAGATTTGTATAAAGGCTAGATTTTCCCAAGTTGAAATGAAATTGTATGTACATGATGTAATATCGATAAGGCATGTATTCCCCATAATTTGTTAAGTTCGTGGTACTCTAAAAACCACTTTGTAATGGTTTGTGGTCACTTAAAACCATTGATGTAATGAAATCCATGAGAGAGAATTTAACCAACTGTGGGAAAAACTGTTGATTCGAGGTAGTCCACACCTGGAAAAAACGTCGATTTGCGGCAATTAGAGAGATTTCAAGTCATGGAAAAGGGGCTTGTGTAGTTGAGAATGAAAGGAAGTTTGCAATTCATGAAAAAGGGGCTTGTGTGGGGCAAACTATGAAACATGAGTTTGTGAGATGACAGGGAACCCATGGACAGGATTCCATGAAGAAGTTTTTGTTCCTTGGGAGTATGATGCAGGAGCATCAAGAGCATGTCCACGGGTATGTCAAAAACCCAAGACGAGGATGATGATGGTGATGGAAGGAGAATAACGGCAAAGGTATGCAAATATGTGATGGAAGAATGATTGATGAACCATGTATGATAAATATTTTCCAAGAGAACTGGCGAATACAGCAACTGGCGACCCATGTATTGTGATGGATGGTTACTCTTTTATATGGACTTCAACAATTTTTAAGTTTGCAGGTACAATTGGAAAAAAAAAACAAAGATTGTGGAAGACGAAGAGTAGAGAAGACAACGAAAATGAAGATGAGACTAGTTCAAAGGACCAAGTTGAAAGAGGAATGAGATCACAAGTGTTTTTTAAGAGAGGAGTATGATATAATTGTCATCATGAATAATTAATAAATTATATGATGCTTTGTAATGAGGTAGAATAATTCTAGAAAGTCTACGTGAGAGTGAGAGATGAGGAGAAATGAGTGATGTTAGGGATATGAAGATTTGTTGAGAGATTCATGGAGATCTGTTGAGAGATGTAAGGGATATTGTGGAGAGAGTTGTGGAGACGGTTTGAACCAACCAACTAATTATGTCATAGTTGTTATGATCACCTATGGTTATTAAAAGGACCATTTGTACAAGGAACAAAAAACAACAACCTGGGAATGGTTTTATAATAAAAATTCCCCTTCGGGGATTTGTGGCACATATCTCCTTTGTTCCCTGCTTTGCATATCAATGTGTTTATTACGTTGCACCTCTGATGGCATCATGGATGAACATATTTCACTTCAAAAATAAAACCACTAACTAATTGTATAGATAGAACAAAATCATTTTTGCAAAAGCAAAAAACATTAAACATTAAGTGGAATATAATAAAAACATCACTTTTCATACAAAAAATCACTAAGTATCATACATAATTTTCAAGTAGTTGATCAAGTATATGATCAATGTCAAAATATAGAAGTCTAAAGCAGTGTGAGTGGCATATCAATGTCATTAGTAAAGAAACAATATCTAGTTCATGACAATATAAATGGGCTTATTCCCATGATTGTGATCGTAATCTAGAATATAAACAAGAAGATTTTCATGTTGAGGAAAGACACAAGGAAATAAAGCTTTGTGATGTGCATGTACCTACATAAATATAAATGCACAAAAGTTAGGCATTATTTTGAAAATCAAATGCTTCATAAATTAATACAATGTTCTAAAACATATAATAAACTTGTATATACTTGGTGTATCACACCCATATCATTTCATCACAGTACCATTTGGTGAACCTCCCTCTACATCCTTAACCGTTTACTCCTTGTCAATCGAATCAAGCAATGGCACAATAGGGACTAAGCAATTAAGGAATTTTATTTCATAAAACCCCTCTCCAAGTGGGATGTTGTGCAACATTGCATTTGGATCTCACTCTTAGTCTAAGCCTGAAAAATGAACAATYTTTTTATACAAAGTAATTATGCATCTATACCCATGCAATATCATGCAATGCATAATTYAATACATATTAGATATAACATCATTAAATTATTAATGAAATATGAAAACATAAAATGAACTAATTTTGATAGTACATGTTTCTTGGATTGTCCAATACCTTATGTTCGTTGATATGAGGAAATARTAAACTTACGCAAATATTTAGTATCTAYTAACCCCTTATTCAAAAGTCAAATAAACATTACTCACAATCGACTTGAAGAATCTAATTTAAAAATAGTTTCTTTAATTTTTGGAGATTAGAAAACCACATATCATATATTTCCATGTGAGCTTATCCTAAATTGATGGAAAAATCAACTTTAAGATGATGAAAACATGCAAGTTTTGTTAAGAAATTGATAAGTAAAACTAGGTAAGGCAACTTGTAGTGGCGTGGACTTCATTGTCTCTTATCAACATCTTGAGTTTCGTAATAGTCTTTATGTTAATTTTTTTCATCATTTATTCACATCTTGGCTTATTATCTTTTGGTAGAGAGTTGTCCCTGTTTCTTGGCTTGTGGGTTTTCAATGCAATTGGAGTCAAAACATATCTAGAAAAATTGTGGAATAAGTGGTAACATACATGAAGAACACTATCCATGGTGATTGAGTTGGGTTTTATACCCTGGGTTTCATGGGGATCAATGTTATATTAAAAAATAATGATGATCGCATTCCATGATACTAGTTATTCAAATGACTAAAGAATCATCATTCAAAGAACACAAAGAAATACAACATCATCATCTTAAACTAAAGGGTTAACAAGCATTCCTCTTGTTCTTCTTTAACCAAGTTAAAATCCTCAACTCCTACAAGTTATAGAAATAATTTGTTGGAGAACTAAGGAATTAGGTAGATCAAGGAGAGGAGCTAGGTATTCCAAGAAAGAGGTGGTTTCTAGAGACATTGTTACAACACTTAAGCACAAATGAGCATAACTCAACATACATAGAAGTGTAAGAAACAAAAAAAATCCATACACAACGCATATCACAATTTTTTATAAATTAACCCAAAGGTTGTCTTTCATACAACAAATACGTAACCAACTCCCTTGAAGTGAGGAAGATGAGGTCCAGTTAAGTTGGTGAGAGTACATAACGAACTCCTTGAACTATGCCTTTTTTTATGCACCAATTTACTATTTTGGTCTTACTACCTAACGAATGGAATTCCCAGTTAATTGCCTAGTCGACTATTGACTGCCAACTAATATCTCTAGAATATCCAAAGGTGTGATTAACTTTCTTATCTTTTTGTTCCAACACACCCCCATAAACACAACACTTTGGAGATTCAGAAAGTAAAATTACTTTTATACACCCCATCAACACAACACTCTGAAGATTCAAGAAGTGGAATTACTTTTATAATTCACATAATAGTGACTCAAGCATAGATGCAAAAGGTATAATTCATAATGCAATGAACATGCCAACAACTCAAAATGAGTTGCAACAAGGTTGAACCATCATTGTGTGTCATAGTGTCTAACACAATTGGTGACACATATAAACAAAATTGATACATTTCATGATGCAAATAGGGGACTAATATGTAATACTTTATGCATATGTAGTGCAACTTATAGCGTGTGTCAATTTGCTCCGCATAAAATATATATTTTGTTTATTCTTGATAGAAACAAAATCATAATATGACACAAACACAATCTAAATTTGAATTTATCATGCTCACCTCAATGTTAAAGAAACACAAACCCTAGTTTCCATATATATAGGTGACACAAATTTTGGGGCAGCATTTACCCCGAGGGGGTACCTACAACCCTAGAAGAAAATTGGTCAATACTTGCTCATGGAGCCTGGACATTTTCTCCAAAAATCTTGCAAAAGACTACAACCTTTTACATGGTATGAATATAGCTAAATATTTAAACATTCAAGATAGGATAGTGATTGGGGATTCTCTACTTATTATCAAGCATATGGTTAAAGGATATTCTCCATCCGACATCAAACTTTCCTCTGTGATCAATCAGATAAAGAAAGTTCACTCCTCATTCTCAAAACTAAGTTTCTTTCATGTTTTGAGAGAAAACAATATAGATGTATACCGCCATGCATCCCTTTCTACCTTGCAAAAAAAGGGGACCTTAGCCCTTAACAACATGGTTACATATCAACCTATTCCTTTAACTTCTTGTCATGACATACATTAATCATTTAAGTTGGCATGTGGCCAAGTCTACAGATGATGACCCGTTTGGAGTGAGGTCATCTACAATGAGACTACCCACTATCTCTCACACACAAACCCACCTCTCAGTGCATTCATTTGAATCATTGAAGCTTGCACATATGGATCTATGTGGGATTTGTATGGATTAGCACATAAATCCTTGTGATAGTGGTATTAGAGGCTCTTGGTTCAACTAGGTGTTTAGGGACTTTGTTTTTTGTGGGGAACCTCTATCTCTCTTTCTCGACCTATCAACATGTTTTTTCACTGTGTTGGGAGCTTTCAAGGAAAGTTCCCTTTAGAATTCAGGACAAGCCTCCTTTAGTTGGTAGGGAGAGTTTTGTGGCATTCGCCTACAACTTTGGTTTCCTATTTTGGCATCTCGATGCATTTTCTAATCATTTGGGTTACATTTACTAGTCCTTCCTTAGGTCTCAGGTTTGGGTTTTTCTTTTGCAAAGCTGGGATTTTGGTTCTTCATGGTTTTGGAGTTTGATCTTCTTCTTCTCTGGTTCTTCTAGTTGGGGGTAGGCTTGTTCATATTTCGAGACTCTCTAGTTTCCCTTCATCTCTCATTTCACAAGGCACCCTTGTCCTTGCCTTCATGTTCCATGCTTGGGTTTGGAATTTAAGCTCAATGGATTACGAAGAGATCCAAGAGACAAGGCAAGCTCTTAAGAGCCATAATGAGACTCTCTATATGCTGGACAACTTAATCCGTTCACTCCAGGAGAAGCTGGGGAACAAGGATATATTTTTGGCTCTCACATGGAAGTAATTATGGGTATCATGTTACATCAAAAGAAATGCATTCCAGCTCTTGAAGTCGAATTGAGAAAACTACACTAGGTTGTCACACAACTTTCCAAGCATAATAAAATGCAGTTGGTATTCTTGTTTACCCCTCATCTACAAAGCATTGGCATTTAGGAGAAAACATCTTAGCACAACAAGTACTTGTGCAAGTAGCCCCAACAAAAGAAACAAGCAATTCAGCTAGAACTTAAGGGATGAAGTCCACTACTACTCTATTATCTTAGTAATTTTCAGATATGTTTTTAAATTTGTTAAGTTTTTAGGCATATAGTGTAGATTTTACACCTATAAGTTCGAAAGGTTCATGATGTATCTAAATAATATCTAGGTTTTTAGATTTTTGCTAGATAGCCCCCTTTTTTTATCTACAAAGTGAAGAACGACGCCCTTTTTGATGTAATATTTGTTGTGAGCTCTACTACAACCTTTATTTAATACAAATTCCCTAGTTACAATAATATATGTGTGTGTGTGTGACACAAATTTTATTCGCAACGACACAAAAGTGACGCAAAATACAATGCCCCCAAGTGTGTTGGAATATATATATATATATAAAGTACATTGCCATGTGATACTATAGTAGTGTATTGTAGTTGTTAGGATATTATTTAAAATCAACTAGGTTGTACAAGTTAAGGCTAATCAAGGTAATGGCCTTCTCATTCATCTTGTCCCATTCCTCTTTCTTCATAGTATTGGGTTTTTGTCCTTCAAGATAACATCGAATTCAATTCTCTCTCTATAAGAAAATACTCCATTTTCAATTTCTAAAGATTGAAGTTGTGGCATGTAAATTTCTCGATCCCTGACTTGTTGTAATCTATTTTCCACTACAAAAATCCTCGCAATTTTATGATAAATCTAAAGTAACTAGAACACACAAAATCAAAGGTCCTCAATCACAAACAACTACAAATCTACCACATAAGTGAAACACAACAATATTTAGACACATGTTCTCCTCCAATATAGGGATCCAACATCCTAATTTCCTTAGTTTGACAACAAAGTCCTCCATTTGATGTCAACCATGCTCTAATACCAAATGCTAACTTAAGAGTAGATCCTACACGGTACATAAATTGAGTAGTAGAAAAATAATGACATGCAAAGGGATCTCCAATATTTACCAAAATCTAATGTTCATGACAAGATAAGAGAGGAATATTACAAAACACAAGAGCATAGACTTTTAATCGTGGGTCCTTGAGCAATCTCTAAATTATTTATTAAGCACAAGGAATCATATTGAATAGATACACAATACCAATGAGGCCACATATTGATCTCTTGTTGCTTCCTATTTATACATAAAATGTCAATGGGCATGACTCTTAGCATGGTAATCCTAGATCAGATATTCACCATACTCATTTAACATAACACAATATAATAATTATCATGCGTACTCATTAAAAACTAATTATCACATTTTCTAAGCATGCCAATGTAGTATTTTTTATGTACCCTCATTAATGTCATTGTTAAGAATAATTTAGACATTCTTACTTCTTATTTTCTTCTCCAACAAAACCAACTTTTCTACTTAATGAGACACACCCGATATTTCCTCTAGAATGTTATGTAGAAGCTCAAGGAAGAAAGGTGTAGGAGTCCCTCCCTTTTGGTATGTGTTCAAAATAACCCCAGCCTCGGTTTGTTAATTCTCAAAAGCGGGCCAGCTACGGAAATGTGCCCAATTGGGGATCTATGGAATATGATTGTATTTATCCCTCACCTCATTTACTTTTGATTTGTTGTACTTTAAATTTGGCCTTTATGATGTTTTTTCTATGTTTTCCTTTGTTCTAGCGATTAAAGAAATTTATTGTTGCCCAATTCCATGAAGCAACTTTGAGGTGTCTCGTGCTTATAATAGACAAGGTTAGACACACTCTTAAACATTGTACGATGCCTAATCAACCACTAGTCTTTAAAGATCAAATGTTGGCATATAATGCAACATACTACATTTTTGCATTGACAGTAGAGAGGTGCATTTATAGCCCATGTAAATGTTGCTTGTATTTAACATTAATAAATTAAATTGAAAAAAATTGAAGTCCGTAAAAATAAAAGATAAAAAAATAACCAACCATTAAAAAAAATTAAAATGGTTATAAAAATCTATCATAAAATAAACCAGCGTAGATCCATCTTCAACTTAGATCTTTAAGCACCAAGAAACTTATGTTGTTTTTCCTTTTTCTCCTTCTCAATATTTATTAGATCTTTGGTGAAGAAAAAGCTACGCTAGTATTAGACTAAGTCAAATTTAATGTCTCATTTTGAAGCACTTGAGTTGCATGAAACAATTAGGATGTTGAGTCTTAAATCTAGTAACAATCACTAGTACATATTGGCAAATTTTTGACATTCTATTTGCGACGTTATGGACAAAATTAGTCATATTGTCGAAAAATAGAGGAAAATTTAAATT
>JASDQU011310315.1:0-15863 GCA_032191745.1 Picea mariana
TACGAGAGTTGAATAGAGATGACATCTACCCTTTAAATTGCCTTTACATCTTTTGAATCTGTTATTTGAAAGGAAAGAGAGTTAACGTCCCTAATAATATTTTTTTTTTATTTGGTAAATTTGGGGAACATTACAAAAGGTTTTAGACCCTAGTACCTAGGGACAACCAAAATTTCTATGTTGAATTTGTATCAATAAAATTAGATATTATATGGCTCCTTATATCCTCTTGCTGGATCTGGGACCTTAGCTATATTTTGCCAACATCTTGGTGCTCTCTTCCTTTTCTATGCAAGGGTGTGTTTGTATAGATTTATGGAAGGACTTCCATGTTTCTATGATATTTTCATGCTCTCCAAGTGCCCCTTTAGTATTAGCAAGTGTTGTTTCTATTAAGCATGATAAATAATTGTTATATATCTATTTGTACAAGTGTTTTCTTCTTATTTATTCTCTTCACTGTTTAAAAAGTGTTTCTGTATGTTTTACAAGTATCTCATCCAATGTAAGATGTCTATCACATAACAAGTGTCCTTGCATGCTTTTACAAGTTTCAAACGCTACATCTAGTCTCCCAGGACAAGTGTTGCAAGGTTGTCACATAATTGAAAAAGTGTCATCACAAAATTCTTACAAGTGATAAGGGTGACACTAAACCTCATACAACAAGTGGCATACCTAGGTCATAACTAATCCAATAACTGTCATGCTATGAAATCAAGACTAAACAATTATTATGACAAGCACCTAAGGCTCAAAGGTGGTTTAACAAGTATATAATTTCATCCCTATTCTTTAAAAGTCCTAGCTTATGTGTTTCTAGGTAAAATAAACCCAAACTTACCATTATTACACATATCAAGGAAAGGTGGTTAATGTTGGATCACACATACCCTATTAGAGCACTTTCAGATCAAAACCATTTATTATTGGTGTGCATTTTTTCCATAAAATGTTATTTGTAAAGTTAGATGACTCCCAACAATTGGCATTGCTAGCGTGGGACCCAATATTAGCTAAGTAACCTATATGAAACTCAACATACATTAGTGTTAATAATATCCATTAAAATCACATAATTATATTAGCTTTGTAGGGTACACAACAACACAACTCATAATTTTGCGATAAGAACCACATACACAAACATTGTGCTACTTATGCAATATGTAGGAAATAATATTAAATAATTGTTCCACATAGACCACATTGTGCAACATGCACCACAAAGGTTAAACATACACCACACATTTATCATAGACAATCAACTACACCTTTCATTCACATAACATATCATGCATGCATGAAGAGTAATGGGATATTATTCATGCATCATAAATAATTTCATAACATGAGAACACGAAGTTGTGGGGAGAAAAGAGTGGTAGTGAATTAACAAGCCACAAAATAGTTCACTACATGAATTTCTTGTTACCAATCATAAATTGCTCATAATAGGTGAGGACTAAATGAAACCACTATTCATGTTTAGGACAAAATGGCCGGATTAAAATGAAAAAACGTAAACTATAATCCCAAGTGATTTAAACAATGTTATTAGTAATACCATCCAATAATGCTTTATTATAGTGTGAACCATTCATGAATATTCTTGTTCAAACAATGCATAATTTTCCTTTTACATCAAATAGAGAGTTACTAGAAGATGATGCTAATTCCCACAGTGAATTATTTCAATTGATATCCATAAGTCATGTTCTGAAGGTGCTCAAACGGTACTTTCATTCAATGATGAACAATAGATAAACTTATCACAAAACAAATGCTTATATCCCAATACCATACATAGTGTTGTAAATAATCAATTAATAGTGCAAAGTAACCATCATATTTTTAAGATTCACCGTGTCTTGGGAAAAATTTAGAAACCATTCATCTCATGTGACAATTCAAATATGGTGTATTTCACTGTTTTATCTTTCTATTAAAACAATGAAAATGCAAAATGCATATCCGTACACTTAAGCATAATCTCATTGTAGTAGTAGTAGTTTAATATCTATTCTAGAGACCTGGCCATTTGAATATCCAAGGAGGTTTACAAATCATGTTGGTATCATAGTGGTTTTCTCTTTTCATTTGTGTGCTTTGAGTGTAGTATATGCTTACCTAGCTCAGAAAGTTGAAGTCTAAGAAAGTGTTACACAATGTGGACAAATGATTTATTGTAGTTTAGGTTTTCTACTTTAGGTGTTATTTCTTAGGAAGGAAGTATTATTGCATTTCAAAGCATAAGACACAAAAAAAAATATAGAAGTGTTTGAAAGGTTATGTTGTGTATCCCAACTCTTTGAAAACCTAAACTTGAATGACGCTGAAGAAACTTAAATATGAAAATGCTTAAAATGTTAAGCATGGAAAAGACAATATGCATCACTAAATATACATCAAAGTGCAAGAAATATTGATTTGTTTTAATGAAAGCTTTTAGAACCTAGTACCTAGGGACAACCAAAATTGCTATGTCGAATTTATATCAATAGAAATAGATATTATGTGACTCTTGATATCCTCTTGCTTGATCACATAATCATTTTTCTAAAACCATTAGAATAATGCAGCCCTTTAATTAATGATCAAACAACGGTTCTTCTAAATATAGAGGTGTTGGCACTATACTACTATTTGTTCAATATTTATTGATATCAATTTAGTTTTTTATGGTGCCTGTATTAGACAGGAAACAAAACGTTATAAGGTGAAACATGTTAGACTGTGTTAAACCAAGATCAAAACCTGGATCTAATCCTTTCAGCAGTTAAAGATTGATAACAAAAATTTAGGAAACGTGGAATCAAATTAATTAGTGAAGATATATCTATTTAAATCATTTGTACCAAATATGTTCACTCGTAAGAAATCACCGATTCCGAAGCATGAGACAAATTGTAACAACAAATTGGACAACATTCGTTTGGTTAATCAAGTAGGTTGTATTGAAAAATTCATCATCGATTTCCTACAAGTGAATATATAGATTATATTTAGTACAAAACATCACTTAGATTAGTGAGTTGTTGCCAAATCATTAGGTACCTATGCCACTGTGTGAAAGAAAATAGATTCACTTCCCCTTTTTAAACCCTTATTCAGAAAATAAAACCTAGAAGTATAACTGCAAAATGATACTCAAGCATTAGATTAGAGTTACTTGTGTCAATTACTTTTTAGGTGGAAATTTGAACCAATATGAACTTAATATTTTGAATTTAACATAAACCCCAAAGAACATATATATCCACTTGATCTTTAACAAAATCAACTACTTTTTAGATGGAAATTTGAACCAATATGAACATAAATATTTTGAATTTAACATAAACCCCAAGGAACATATATATCCACTTGGTCTTTAACAAAATCAGCTAGTATGACATTTGATATGTTCACTAAACAATAGATCTAACACATGTGTAGTCATCCAAATTAATTTGCATCAAATAAACAACATGACTTACCAAAATAAAATTCAAACCCAATCTAGATCTAACATTTGGTTCAAGATTTGAAAGAAACACTCTCGATCTAAGGATATGATATATTTAAAACCTAAATTTATTTAAAATTAGAAAGTAAAGAAAAATATGAATTTTTAATGTGGTTGAGAGAGAATAAGTAGAAAATGCATTTGCCTAACCTCTTATGGTCTATGGGCTCAACCTAGCACTTCTTGAGGATCGATCCTTGTATTAAGTATGGGGATTCTAGGAAACCCTAAAGTCTACCCAAGAAATTAACGCAAGAGATACTCAATACTGGTGTAAGAGAAAGTAACAAGAAGTAGCCTCTATTTCTTTACTGGTGTAAGAGAAAGAAATCAAATGAAGATCTGCAAACTCAATACGACAAATCTAAAAATAAATGGCTAAAGACTATGAAGGAAAATATTTTTTTTTACCTCATGGAGATCTTCTAATCGTATCAATTTTATCATCTTGTAACTTATTGCTAGCTCTTGCTACCAACTTCACTTATTGCATCAAATAATCTTGCTAAATCTCACCAGGTAAATCCTCAAGAAAGATACCAAGATGAACAAATAACACAAATAAAAAAAATAGGCCAAGTGATTTCTTTATTTGCCAACTCTAAATGAAAAATGAGGAGGATCCCTCCTTACATAGATAAAGAGCCTTCTCAATACAATGATTCAATACAATGTTCTAGCTCAAACCATGACTTTAGAAAAAACCATGGGTGGAATACAACATGTAGTCATAAAACCATCAAATAAACCCTCCAAATCATGGGTGTTGTTAGCACTCTGTAAATTTTGTCTGGCTGAATATACAGATGAAAGAGGTAACTATTTAAACCAACTTTAGAGCTGAGGCACTAGCTTGCTCAACTCAGAGAGGGCTCTCTCGTGTCACTTGATACATCTATGGAAATCGGTGGCTAGAATTGGTCTGTTTTGGGGTTTTAATAAAGTTATTGAAGAGTTGAAAATGACCTTTGGGATGTGGGGTCAAGAATGTAGGATGCATTTCCAAATCGTGAAAACAATCAAGAGGAAAAGGCTAAATGAGGAAGTGACTTTTGAGTTTTTGTTTGAAAATTTTAGATGGTATCAGAAGAAAAGAAACACACAACTATTATCAGAGAATTATAGTAATGAATTCTAAAATGGTTTAGAAGATATGAACATAGTCTAAATCATCAAGCTGCGAGAATCGAATAATAAATTATGGATTTTTAGTTTCTCAATTTAGACAGAAGAAAGAAAAATGAAAACACAGAATAATAAGAATCACATACTATGAGAGAAAATGAGACTCATAACACCACCAATTAGAATCTTTTCATAAAAAGTCCCAAAATTTGCTTCCACACCCATGTATTCATTCCAACCCCAGAAATTTATAAAGTTTTCCTGCATAGAGGGCAGGCTCCTCTTTTCTCCATCCTTCTATACTCGTGAGGCCAAACATATATAGAGGAATTTCATATGGAATTTAAAATGTTCCAACTTCCTCATAATTCTAAAAACAGATACAAGTTACAAAAAGGAAGGACAATTGTATTATTTAAAGGGACCGTTAGTAGTTGGTCTGTCATATCGGGACTCCCTTCTCTTAAGCTGACATCTGTCCAAAACTATCTGAAATACACCAAAATTTTACCAGAGGATTCACCTCATCTTGGCAATTTCCTCCTCCAGGGTACTCCACCATTCATAATTTTCCCCGACGCTCTCTATAATCTCAGTTTTGGCCTCTGATTTCCTGCTTTTTCTCTTCTTCTACTTTGCGACCGGGTGGAAGGTGTTGTCTATGTGTTCATTTATGACAAGATCCCTTATAACGGGGTTTAATATTACTCCTAACTCTGTCTCAATTTTAGGTTTAATATTACTCCTAACGGGGTTTCAAAATTTGCAGAGACCTTGATTTGGCCACCCTTTGAGTTTACAAAATTCAGGATCACATGTCGAGCTTGTTTTTCTTATGCATAAGATGACAATTTCCCAGAGTAGGATAAAATGATTTATATATGAGATTTAATTTTCTGTGTACTTTTCTCAAGAATTACTGTCACAATACCTTGGTGTGACACGCTTCATCAATCCAGTTGGAATGATGAGCCTTGAGTTAGTTATGCGGTGACATACTTTTGGTATGTCATCCAGGAAAGTACCTGGACCGGTGATGTGAGGTGATCTAACCAACCACCGTCCTCCCCACAAGCTATTANTGTCCGATGTAGGCTTCGATCGTAGATCTAAGATTATTCAAGATCAACGGCCCATCGAGATACTCCCTTCCCACTTCCTCTACATTCGTTCATATGCCACAGAATATAGCCAAGCACCCTGAACTATTGCACCTCTATTATGGTATAGCGTCTCGCTAAACTTCAAAAGTTTTTAGATCCCAATAAAAATTGTTAGGGTGATAACATTGGCTCCAAATGGGGATGATATCCTCCTAGCGACGTAGAAAAGAAATCGTAGACCTAGTTCCTGATCCATGGGGTTGCTCCCCAAAACATGTGTGTGTCCTTCTCCTACCAATCTCTATGCACTACTTCCAACTGCATGGGGGACGTCTGAGTGCATTATTGAAAACTAACTGTATCTAGTGCTAGAAAACTCAAACTAGAAAATGCTTGATCAACAAGCTTATTTTCACATCCCTACCTACCCTAAAAATGTTGGGATGACCACTCGCTAAATTGATGCTAAAGTGCCAATGCAGCCAATCAAGAAATTGGTTTCTTGATTTTCCTTTGTTCACATTTTTCTCAAGCTGGTAGAAAAAAGTAAAGGATGGTGGATGAAAAAACAAATTGAATCCAAAATCTGAGCTTATGAATGAAGAAAATTCATCCTTCACTGAATACTATAATAGGATGGCCATCAGATTTGGAAAATCATGAAAAATCATTTCTCCTTGATGAGCAAAAACTGAAAGGAAAGTATCTTTCATTAGTGTTAGTTGTTGGCCATCCATATCAACAAAAATATTCATATATTCTTGAACATCTTCAAATATGACAGCCATATAATATGCACCAAGGTTATCCTCTTGTTCATCAAACAACTATGATGTGGTTTCATTAAATTTCTGGAAATTTGTTTGAGGACAAGCACTTTGAATTTCCAGTGAATAAATAGAAATAAGTTCCTTCTCATGCACTACTTCACAGTCCAGAGTTCCCGCGGATGGATTTTCAAAACCCTAATTTTCAAATGACTTGAATAAAACCACTACCTCTTCATTATCTTTCTGTGTTTCTGATGGACAAATGGCATATATTGCTTCATCTATGTCATTTATTTCTTTATTGATGGAAGCTTCCATAGATGCAATTTCAGAATCTTCCTTCATGTCTATGTTTCTTAAAAATTTAACCACAATGTCATTCTCAAGGGAAGAGAAAATACTCTGAAACACCTTTTCACGTTGAGAATGCATACTGATTTCGGGATGGAGAAAATAACCTTGAACAACACTTTCTGGAGCAACTTCTTCCTTTTTAGGATGATAGCTGAACATAGACTACAAATCTCATCTAACATGACCCTTCATGTGATTGTCCATAGAATTGTCATCACCACTCTGTTCATGCTTGGAGGATCCCTGTCCTGAGATACTACAAATATTTTTCTTCAATAATTCGAAAGAAGCAAAACATAATGGTAGGGTTGTTCGACCTTATTTGAAACCGTCTTCAATTCCATTGCCAACATATGGTTGTATTTCAACGCAAGCAATAGGGTCTCCAAGCGCATGAAAATAGTGTTGTGACATCTTATCATTCTGCTCCAGTGATCTAGCGTGGCTTTGCATAAGCATAGATTCTTTTTCTTTAATGATGATTTTAGGATTTTCTTTCAGCAATTTGAAAGAAGAAAAGCACAGAGGTAAGGAATTCCCTTCAGTTGATTCAATACTTTCTTCTTTGTAATTGTGATATGCAGCCTGATTTCTTTCATTATACTGCTCAAAAGGAACATTTTATGATAGAGAACATGTGGTTGATTGTTCCAGGGGGTCAATCTCATAATCATCATATTCATCATATATAGGCAAATCATTAACATATTCCATGTCATCTAACAAGAAAAAACTTAGAACATCAACATGTTCTTCAACAAGCTGCTTTTCACACTCATATTCTTGACTATCTAAAAATGAATACATAAAATGATCATCCCTCTGCTCATCATGGAATGGATCAACACCTCCTCTTTCGACAAGTGGGATGTAATTTTTTGCAAAATCATTAGCATTGGAAACTTCAAGAGGACCCATGATATTGTCAATTCTATGCTCAAGATTCCAATCAATTATTTTCTGTTCATATTCACTTTCATGTCCTTGAAAAGTCAACCCCTCATTTTGGGTTTGCTTACATGCTTGGATGTTGTGTTGAATGTCTCGAGCATCACTAAACATTTGTTGTAAGGACCCAGGTCTTCTTTCCATCAAGAGGAAAGAAAAATCTGGATGAAGAGCAATTGCATAATGGAGCATGGCAGCAGCTTCAAGGGGTTGAATTTCTTCGGACAAATTATAATAGATGTTAGAGAAATTTCTACTGAATATAGAAATAGATTCATTGCTGCCTCTTTTCAAGGCGTAAAACTAAGTGATTTGCAGCTCTAAGGATTTCTCCTTGCCCCAAAATTAAAAAAAAAAACTTCTTCAATTCCACCCATGAGCTGATGGTTTCTGGGTGTAAGTGTTTGAGCCAGTGTTTGGTGTCTCCTTTCAAGGATTGAGAGAAAAATCTCATACACACATTGTCGTGGTCAATATCGAATACATATATAAAATGCTCAAACCCTTGAATGTGCTTTTCAACAGATATGATACTCGATGCTCCATTGAACACATGTAGGAACTCATAGTAATTTGAAGGGAAATCATGAAGGGTTTGGGGTAGCTTTAAGGCTATATATCTATGTTGGGCCTTAGGGGGTGTTGGCCCAAGAACAGTGGGAGGGACATTGGTCTAAGTCTCATGGGATTCATCAACTTGGTCATTGTCATTGCGTGGCCTAGGTGAAACCTTCTTATCAGAACCAACAACAAGGCGAGGGTATGCATGTGCAACATATAGAGGAGGAAATATAATTTTAATTCTTTCATGATCATTATTAAGATACAATAGATAAAAGAAAGATCGTTTGGCATTTTCAAGGAAGGAGCAGATGCAACTTAAAATGAAAAGTAAAATGCTTTGTAAGAGGTCCTATTTTGAGTACCTGTTTTCCCTCATGATGCCCTTCCTTGCCCCTGTCAAGGGGTTTCATCTTTCAGTGAAGTTTCAGTCTCATGCTTGAAGTATTCAGAGCAGGGTCACCTCTTGGAAATTCAAGATTCTTTTATCAGTGGAGTCACCAGAGTAGGAATACAACCAATGTATGCCTAAGTGAATGCCGCTCTCATACCCTAGAACTCAACCATGTCATTCTTCCCAGGGAAAATTTTTAAATTTCATCCCCGACAACAGTGCCAAAATGTTAGCACTCTATAAATTATGTCTGGATGAATAGACAGACGACAGAGGTAACTATTTCAACCAGCTTTAGAGCTAAGGCACTAGCCTTCTCAACTTAGAGAGGGCTCTCTCGTTTCAATTGATACATCTATGGAAATCAGTGTCTAGAATTGGTTTTTTTGGGGGTTTTAATAAAGTTGTTGAAGAGGCGAAGATGAACTTTGGGCTATGGGGTCAAGAATGTAGTATGCATTTCCAAATCTTGAAAACAATCAAGAGGAAAAGGCTAAATGAGGAAGTAACTTATGAGTTTATGCTTGAAAATTTTAGATGGTATCAGAAGAAAAGAAACACGCAACTATTATTAGAGCATTATAGTAATGAATTCTAAAATGGTTTAGAACAGATGAACATAGTCTAAATCATCAAGCCGAGAGCATCGAATAATTAATAAGAAAGAAAAATGAAAACATAGAATAACAAGAATCACATACTATGAGAGAAAACGAGACTCATAACACCACCAATTAGAATCTTTTCACAAAAAGTCCCAAAATCTACCTCTACACCCATGTATTCATTCTAGCCCCAGAGATTTATAAAGTTTTCCTGCACATAGGGTAGGCTCCTATTTTCTCCATCCTTCTATACTCATGAGGCCAATCATATATAGAGGAATTTCATATGGAATTTAAAACATTCCAACTTCCTCATAATTCTAAAAACAGATACAAGTTACAAAAAGGAAGGACAGTTGTATTGTTTAAAGGGACCGTTAGTAATTGGTCTGTCATATCAAGACTCCCTTCTCTTAAGCTGAAATTTGTCCAAAACTATCTGAAATACACCAAAACTTTACCTGAGGATTCACCTCAGCTTGGCGATTTCCTCCTCCACGGTACTCCACCAATCAAAATTTTCCCCGACGCTCTCTATCATGTCGGTTTTGGCCTTTGATTTCCTCCTTTTTCTCCTCTTCTTCTTTGCGGCTGGGTGGCAGGTGTTGTCTGCATGTTCATTTATGATAAGATCCATTATAACGGGGTTTAATCTTACTCCCGACTCTGTCTCAGTTTCAGGTTCGGTATGAAATTTAGTCGCTTGCATCTGGAAGAACCATCTTTCATTCTTACTTATTGACTTGCCTGGTACCTTAGCTGAGAAACCAATTGCACTAGATGCCATTTGACAGATATTATCCATGCTTTCTGGACTTCACAGAGACCTTGATTTGGCCACCCTTTGAGTTTACAGAATTCATGAGCACAGGCCGAGCTTGTTTTTCTTACACATAAGATGACAATTTCCCAGAATAGGATAAAATGATTCATATCTGAGATTTGATGTTCTGTATACATTGCTCACGAATTATTGTCACTGTACCTTGGTGTGCCACGCTTCATCAATCCACTTCGAATGATGAGCCTCGAGTTAGTTATGCACCGACGTCCTTTTGGTACGTCATCTAGGAAAGTACCTGGATCGATGATGTGAGGTGATCTGACCAACCACCATCCTCCTTGCGAGCTATTGAAATGATGATTTGAACCACGTGACATCCGGGCCATAAGAAAGTGGTTTCAGGGAATCCGCCATCTCCCCTAATGCGTGTGTAAGAGCACCACACGTTTCCCATTGAAACCAGAGTAGTTTTCCCCAATCTTCCTTCGCGATGTTAAGTTCTGTGCTATTTGTTTGTCCGATGTAGGATTCGATTGTAGATCTGAGATTCTTCAAGATCGATGGCCCACCGAGCTACTCCCTTCCCACTTCCACTATATTCGTTCATACGCTGCAGAATATAGCCGAGCACCCTGAACTATCGCACCTCTACTGTGGTATAGCATCTCACTAAACTTCAGAAGTTTTCAAATCCCGATAAAAATTGTTCAGGTGATAACAGGTGGCATCCAAAATATGCTCAATGTGTTTTCCAAGGTGATAGAGAACAAGTGTGCCCTCCGTAAACAATACCAAAATCCTCCTAAAAATGATGTATGGTCAACAAAATTCCCAAGAATAATGGAATTCATGTAACCAACCCCATGAAGTGAGGGAGAAAGGATCTGCAATCACTACAAAGAGAACACCTTCTTACACAGGTTTTTATAGAACCTCCTTGTAAAATTTACCCCTTAGATATTTATCGTGGAGGTTGTTAGTAGAGGAGGGCGACTAAAGGTTTTTGTGGAGGCTTTTGGTTTGGTGTGCCTTTAAGTTATATATGAACTGGTCCATACATGAACAATAATGTATAGGTATTTCGATGTTCAAAATCACCACCGTACTTTATAATAAAAAAAATGCACCAAATAAATCGCATCAGTTCCATTGAACATTACCTCAGTGTCGTCACGCGCAGTGCAGTAGGGAAAATAAATAAATAAATCCAAATAGATTTTCTTGCAAACTCTGAAGCAATAATTGATGCTCACATTTCTTCATAAGACACCATGTTTCCGGTGCTCTACATCAACTTCGATAGCTCCATTGGGAGATTTCACATATTTCCAAATTTTTTAAATTATCATGAATTTTCATTTCTTTTCAATGGTTTAACCATGACTCCTTGGAGAATAAGAGAGGACAAGTAAATTATTTCTTACCTTCCTATTTTCATTTTCATCCAATCAAAATTAGAATTTAGCTTGAAATTTGACATTTTTTTCCGATGTTAAATTCACAATGAGAAGCACCACCAGTGCGTACTGCGTTAAGTTCAATGTGATCAATACTTTCGGTGCAACTCATATATATGTACACACTGATGTCATTCAATCAAGAGCACCATGATAAATTATAGAAAAACAAAAGAGTGCATCCTTCAAAATGCCTTGAAACTGGTGCACAATGGACTTCCACTCGCATCGATACATTTCACTTCATTAAATGCACCACTAGCTCAATGATATATAAAATTTAATGTAGTTTTTTATCCAGTTTAACCAATCATAGTGGGTTGTACATGAAACTCAACACACCCATGGGTCAATGCTCAAACACACCACCATACCTTATAATAAAAAATACACGCACTGAATAAATCTAACCGGTGTTTATTAACATTATGAAGTGGTTCTCTTAACTATCGTTAGGTGCACCTCCTTAGGGTAAATAAAAAAATAATTACAAAACCAATTTCCATTGTTCTAGTGCATCTAGTGCTTCCAAACTCTCAAGAAAGAAAAGGTGCTCACCATTTGTTGATGTGAAGTTATAAGACCGTGGGTTCAAGTTATTCAAACAACAAAACCATTTAGATACAAGGGATTTAAACATCACGTGAATGCAAGTGAATTCTCACCCAAAGCATCGACTGGGTGTGACATTCCCTAAAAATAAATATTTTTTATTTTTGTTTGCTGGAAATTTATTTCCGTTTTTGGCAAGTTCGAATGTGGAATTTTTTTTCCATTTATGGAAATTCTAAATTTCGAATTTAATAATTGTATTTAATTATTGTGACTATTGAGCATAGATCCATTTGGACTCAACTAACTATTTGACTATGACACTTGTATCACAACAGAATAATTATATTAACCACATGAGGACAAATGGAACAACCATGTTAATAATCAGATGACCATGACTCCATGAGTGGGGAACAAGTTGGAACTGCCTCTGGGCTGATGATTACAAGTGGAAAATCATGGATTTGGCCACTGGCAGCCTCTGAAAAGCATGGATTAAGAAAGCTGCGAAAAAATCCCCAAAGGAGGAAAAAAGACCTGGGAAAAATTGATAAATAGCATATGCGAGTAGGCAGGACACTGGCAAGTATGTTGGGGAAAGATTTTTGAGCTCTGTTTGTGTTATGAACACTGCAGATTGAGTGTGAGGCAAGAGGAGACTGATGAAACAGAATTGCCCTGCTGTTATGAGCACTGTTGAGTAAGTGTGAGGCAAGAGGATAATTGTTGGAATTAAAGGACATTGTTGAGGAGGAGTTCCAATTTCACCCTCATGGATTCCCTTTGTCTTCCCACGGATTGGATTCAGATATGTTAATTTTCCCCTCTTTATTATGAATGGCTATGTCCTTTTATGTTATGTATCTATTGAATCTAAACTGGATTAAGATATATTCTCTGTCTGTATGACTCCTTTTGCATCTGGGGTATTGTATCTGATTAAATCAGATCTGTAACGATTTCTTCCCACTTTATGTTTGAATGTATTTATACGATGCTATGTATCTAACAATAGGCTCTAACAGTATGCGAACAATATATTAGATGTGTATAGAATGACAAAATTCGGGAGTTAAAGAATTTTTGGAAACCCCTTTTTGTTTTTTTTCGGATGCCAAAACAATCTTGTGAATCGATGCCTTTCGGAGGTTTGTGTTTTCCTTGTTTCTTTTCAGAATGGGGTGCCCTTTCCTTAGTCAAGGTCTATGATGAATTTAGAGAATTTCCCTTACAGAAAACCTTTATCCTTTTGTATCCTTCTCTGTGTGTAAAATTCCTAAGTCTTGATGCTTTCAGAATTAGGGGATTGTTGTGTTCTGTGGTTGACTTTTGAAACCTCGAAACCTCGAAACCTGAAATCCCGAAGTGTTGGTTCCACACCCTTTCACCTTTCAGAATTCAGTATTTGTTGTGTGCTATGGTTTGACATTTGAAACCCTAAAACCTTGAAAACCCAAAATCCCGAAGTGTTGGTTCCAGACCCTTTCACCTTTCAGAATTCGGGAATTGTTGTGTGTTGTGGTTCGAATTTTGAAAACCCAAAACCTCGAATCCCAAAATCCCCAAATGTTAGTTCCATGTTCTTTTCTTTTCGCAAGTTCAGGAATTGTTGTGTTCTGTTGTTTGAATTTTGAAACCTCGAAATCCCGAAATGTTAGTGCCTTTCTTTTCGCAATTCAAGAATTGTGGTATGTTGGATGTTTTGCTATGAAAACCGCGAAACCCCGGACCTCGAAATCCTGAAATGCGGGTCTCACCTTTTCCGTTCTCACATTTCAGAAATTTGTGTATGTCAAGGTTTGGATGCCGGAACTCGCGAAGTTCCGAATCCTAAAATCCTGAAGTGCAGGACCCACCTTCCCTTTTTCCGCATTTCAGAGGTTTGTATTTGTGGTTGTTTGGGCACTTGCGCTCGCGAAATCCCGAACTCCTAATTCCCGAAGTACTAATCACCTTTGGCATTTTCGGGAGTTGTAGTTTGTTGATGATTGACTTTTGTGTTCACAAAAACCCGAACCCCAAAACCCCGAAGTACTCATCATCTTGTCGCAATTTCGTGAAATGTAGTGTGTTGATATCCGACTCTTGTACTCGCGAAGCCCTGAATCCCGAAACCTCGAAATGTTGGCCCACAATCGTTCTCTATTTTGGATTTTGACAAACAACAGGGTACTTTGTTTTGTTCGACACATTTGATCACTGAAACCTGATTGACCTCTGTTTCTTCACAAAGTTATAGGAACTTAGAAGAAAATTATTGCTATGGGAACAACCCTATTAATATAATGAATGGACTGGTAAAATAACGTTGGAGAATCTTCATCCCAGATAGAGGTAACAGACGGTATAACAAGTCGATTGTATTTGTAGACATAGGGTAATATTTTTATGTAGGGTTTTGGTCATAAAAACCCCAAAGTTGCTTGTATTGTTAAGACTGTGGTAGTGTTATAGGTACTAGCAGATAAGAGAGTAATTATAAATTTCAGGGTCTTAATTAAACATTGAAGTGATGAGTAAATACTCATTATATCGTCGATTAGAAAACTTAAGTTGAATCGTAAGGACAGTCGATGACAGTAAGGACTCTAACAAACCTTCAGACTCAAGTCTTCTAACAGAAAGCCTGCTTGCTTGATATCTCGAAAATTTTCAAGGACAAGTGTACAAATATATATATATATTTTTATAGTGATTTTTGAGGTACATTAAATATGGTATCAGAGAAAAAGTTACAACACTGGGCCTGAACAGGGCCACATTAATTGCTTAGTATATATTCTTATTTATGAAAAACTAATAAATATTGTGGATTGCAAACATAAAGATTTTTTGTTTTGTGTTGAATAATGGCAGCTCAAGAAGGTGCAGAAATCAAGATGGAAGGGAATTTGCAGCAAGGACCTCCTGGAGATCTGAGACAAAATAGTGATGGAAGTTCACCCACAGAGGTGTTGGAAACAATGAGGAACCTTATTGTTGAACTACAGGTTTTCAAGTCCGACAATGAAAAATTGAAGAAGGCACAACAAGAACAACAAGAGATAAATGAAGTCCTGCTGCGTAGTATAGTAACCAAGAAAATCCCAAAAGATGATAACCGTGAGGAAGAGGTCAGCAAAGGGGCCTCCAAGAATTCTGGTGCGAAAATAGAAAAAGGAGACAATTCGTCTGAAGGGACACCTTCAGCTGAAGACAAAACCATACCAGATAGTAAAAGAAAACAAACAGACCACCTTGAAGCAAAATTTAAAAATATTAAACCAGCTACTTTTGATGGAGAATCTAGGACAGGAGAAGAAGCTGAGGCATGGTTGTTGGACATCAAAAAATACTTCCAAATCTACAACTATTCCAGCAACATGAAGGTCAGAATGGCCATCTACAATCTAAAGGGGAAGGCCAACATTTGGTGGAAGAACCTGAAATTGGCCAAGGGCCTAAAGGAGAAACAATTGGAATGGTCCGACTTTAAGAAATATTTTAAGAAACAATACCTTTCTAAAAGCTATTATGAAAGGAAGACGAAATAATTCTATGAGTTACGACTCGAACAAATGACGATGGAGGACCTTATAAATAAATTTATGGAACTACTAAGGTTCATACCATACATCCGAGAGGATAAGGTAAAAATCTAGCGATTCTTAAGTTGTTTACCATAGTCCTACAGGGACAAAATTGAGTTTGACAACCCCA
>JASDQU011310317.1:0-23505 GCA_032191745.1 Picea mariana
ACCTCTTGACAACCAAGGGAAACACCATACTCTTATCCTTTTCCCACCTTTGCTATCAATCTTTTTTTAATAATCATTTGGTTTAACAACAAATCATATATATTTTAAACCCCATCCAACTCAATTTGGTTAATTTAACTTTTTTGAAATAATGGAACAACTTTTATAGAAATTTATTTATAAAATGTCTTCCTTTCAAATAATTGAACAATTGTTTTTATAATAAATAATCTTCTTGAGAGATAAGAAGTTGGCGATGAAGTAAAATTGCCGAACAACTTATTTCTAGTTATATGATACATCTTTGTTGAGTCGTTCATATGTTGTGAGTAAATTTGTAGTTATTTAATATGTTAGAATGGACATAGACAAAATTTACCAATGGAAACAATTCAACGGATTCAAAATTCACGCCAATTAAAAACTACGAATGGAAAATGTAACATCCTACTCTTGCACACACATGATTGACTCATTCTTTGAGGACACTTGCGTGCAAGTGATCCGGTTTTGTGTATGATTGTTTGTTTCGATTATGGATTCTGATGATGATGTTGTGGATTATGATGTTATGTTATTTGATATATATGTGTAGATAGGTTTTATTGATGGGTTTATCATGAGTGTGCAGGACTCTTAATAGATTGAGGATGTCGATGGCATCAATGTGTTGGAGTTACTTCACACACACCTAGGATTTATTTTTCCTAAGGTTTTTCCTTGTTTATTAGTCATAATTAGTCATTATCCAGTCTCCTATATTTTAGGGAAGAATATTCCACCTGGAGAATATTCTCTTTCAGTTGACACTTCAGTTTGACTAGTTGAGTTGAGTTTAGATGCTACATTTGTTTTTTCACCATGCAACATTGGGATCATCACCAGCTAATGCGCACTTTCCTTGGGATCATCACCAGACTGGAGCATTACCCTTGATTCCCTGAGTTAACTCCTCACTGCTCTATGTTCAGTCAATTAACTGAAGACTAGTTGACTAGTTAACTCAACTAGGTGGCAGTTCACTCCCGTAATTGTCTTAGAGACTAGACTATGTGGAAATTTACTCTCGTAACTGCTTGTGTGTGTCCAAATCACTCTAGACCACCAGTATGGCTCATTAGTTACTCATGTATCCTATATCTACTGTAAAGTATTCACTCTTTGAGTGTGGAATACGGTTAGTGAGAATTCTTCCATTCTTTCTCTCTTTAATCTTCTTTCTCAATTTCTCTTTGCAAATGTGTGTAGTATTTTCTAGCTAGATCTATTCTGTGTAGGTTCAACTCATTTACATGTTATCATAGGCGAGAAACTGTTAAGCAAAAGCTACACCAAATTATTTTTGCAGGTACTGAAGATTGAAGAACACAGAAAAGATGGAATTTATATTTTACTTACCGATAATACTTCTCACGCCTCATAACTATTTGGAGTGGAAGAAAAAGATTCTACTTCTTCTCAGAAGTAGAGGCTTATACCAAATAACCATGGTAATGGAAGTAGATCTTGATTCCTCCGATGAGAAAAATGACTTTCCCACTAGACAAGATATGGCCATAAGATTTATCTGCTTGTTTATTTCTCCAAAAATTCTCCACCAAGTATGTGATGTCTCACAAGACTTCACTCCAAATGAATTATGGACTAGATTGGAGGTTCTATTTGAGAATAAATAATATTGTGAAGATTTCATGCAGGAGGTTGAACATATAGAGTCAAAAGAGAAGCCATCAAAAGATCAAGCCACTTATTATGAAGAGTCTTCTACACAAGTATTTGCACAAATTTGTATTCCATTAATTGAAGATGATGTCTAATTCATTTCATATTTGTTTTCTGAAATTCATGTGGTAGATATATGGCATCCATCTCAGGGGTCACATGGAGACATTTTTCCATGTGCAATGCATGCATCTTAGGAGACAAAAATGGAGTTCCACACATCAGACTCAATTCTGATATTTTATGAAAACAATATGCAAAAACAAATTGGATATTTGAATTCCTCTTGGTAAAATATCCAATTTCAAAAAACAATTCGTGTGAAACAGAGTCTAGAAAGTGAAGTTATGATATTTTTAAAATCAACAAAATTTCAGCATTTTTTCGGAAACGGTCGCACGGTTTTCAAAATTTCATCCAAAATTTATTTGGATCTTATTTATTACAAGAAGAGAAAGTGGATATGTGTGGACATATAAATAGTGTATCTACTTCATCAGATACGTGAAAACATCTACATCTTCAACAAAATCTTCAACGAGCACAAACTTGCATAGTTGTGAGGTCTTCTTGGAGTGAAGGACAAGGTTGCTTAGCAACTACATTTTGTTCCTTCTCATTTTTTTAATTTTTTTTTACATACATTGTACCTTGAGGGGGGAGGGTGGAGGGGGTTTTCCCTCTTTCCTCACTTTATTTCAGTGTATCTTTTGTATTTGGGTACCTAACATGGCCTCGTTGTCAGGACCCATTCTTTATTTTCACCATAGTGATGTTTAGGGGGGGTGTTGGAGATACTTCACACACACCTAGAATTTATTTTTACTAAGGTTTTTCCTTGTTTATTAGTCATAATTATTCATTATCTAGTCTCCTATATTTTAGGGGAGAATATTCCACCTGGAGAATATTTTGTTTCAGTTGACACTTCAGTTTGACTAGTTGAGTTGAGTTTAGATGCTGCATTGGTTTTGTCACCATGCAACATTGGGATCATCACCAGCTAATGCACACTTTCCTTGGGATCATCACCAGACTAGAGCATTACCCTTGATTCCCTTATTTAACTCCTCACTACTCTATGTTCAGTCAGTTAACTGAAGACTAGTTGACTAGTTAACTCAACTAGGTGGCAGTTCACTCCCGTAATTGTCCGAGAGACTAGACTAGGTAGCAGTTTACTCTCGTAACTGCTTGTGTGTGTCCCGATCAATATAGACCACCACTATGGCTCATTAGTTACTCATGTATCCTATATATTGTAAATTATTCACTCTTTGAGTGTGGAATACAGTTAATGAGAATTCTTCCATTCTTTCTCTCCTTCTTCTTCTTTCTCAATTTCTCTTTGCAAATGTGTGTAGTATTTTATAGCTAGATCTATTATGTCAAGGTTCAAGACATTTACACAATGGACCTCCTTGGAATATGGATCGAGTCTAGGAGTGGACTATATATGGTTTGGGTATTTCTATTTTGCATATGGTTTGGGAGTGGACTAAATTCGTTCCCTTGCTCTCCTGTCTACTGTTTGTGGGTGTTGGGTGTGCCTTCCCTTTATCCTCACGGATTGATCCCAATCAGTTGTGCACCTCTACTCGCTCCTTTCCTTAATGAAATTCAAGTGTCAAGGGTGCCAGTTCTATCCCCTTGTTCTGGACCGAATTCTTGCTCAAAAAATTCCTTATTGGATTTGTGTATATGCATCTAGAACCCCAACGAATCTGAACCTTACTTTTCAAATCCACCTAGAACTCTTTGTGTTTTGATAAGAAATCGTGGCCATGTTGTTGGGTGCTTCTCCTTGCCAATTCACCCAGAAATACATACGTTTTTACAAAGATCCCAAGCTCTAAGTACACCTCCCATCCTCAGCGTTTTTGGGGGATTCAATTGCCCAGCGCATTTCGAGGCCAATGCCCATAAAAATTCGTGTTCTTTCCCTACAATTCGCTCCCTGGTTCTCTGCGAATTTTCCCTTCAAGTTTTTGCGATTTTTGTTTCTCTTAAAGGACCCAGTGATTTTTCCATTTTAAATTCTCTGCGGGTTCCCTTTTTCTCAACGATTTTCAAGTTGTACCTAGGCATTTTTCTCAGCGAATTCATCTTTTGTCTCTTCGTTTTCGGGGAGCATAGGGATCTAAACCCTGCCCCTTTGTCCCATCGTTGCTTCTCTACCTCTTCGTTGATGCACATTTCACCCTTTGGATAGCCTTGCGATTTGATGAGAATAGTCGAACCCTGGTGAATTTCTTCTAAAGCTCTGCGATGGAAGGATTTCCTATGATATTTTCATGAGCTAAATTTAACCCTGACATTTTCATTAAGAGCACAATGAGTCATGCTCCTTCTCTATGTTGATTAATTCCACCCAGAATTCGAGGCCTACCTGACACTTTAATGTTATTGATTTCCACTCTGTGATTTTGGTGGTGGGAGAAAGATAAAAGGAAACGTTGAGCCACTAATTGCTTAGGTAATGAATTGGTGATATTGTCTTTAGATGGTAAATGAAACCCTTAACCTTGCAAATAAAATCAGCATTGAAGCCCTCATTTATGAAAAGTAATGTTTTATTTGAAGTAATTCATACTTGATGTTTAATTTATACTTTAGAATGTTTAAAGCGTCGAATGTTAATGTCGCATTAATCCAATGACTTTCAAAAATTTCATGGTTCCAAAATTAAAGATAACTTATCGAACCCATTCTACGATTTCCAAGGATTAAATGTAGTCCTAATGTGTGAACGTTTTATTAAGTGTTATAAAAGAATAGTCTTTATAGAGTTCTAAGAAAGAGCATTGTAACTTAGTAATTTAGTTGGTAAGGTGGGTGCACTCAAGATGGAGGGTTCCCAACCCTGTTGCTATGAGAATGCATATTCTTACAAAATTATTATGAATTTCAAGAAAGTTGAAGCACCCCTAATTAAATAGTTTTATCTTTTGTTGAAGCTTTATGTAGTTAGTTATACTTGTGCCATTAAATTTATTATTGCATGATGGATTAAAAACCTTTACTTGCACCATTAAATTGTTAATGTAGGATGGATTGACAACTAGATTACTATTACGCCATTGAATATTGATGTTTCCTGATTGAATTAGAAATGGGTCACTATTGCACATTTAATTATTGTTGTCTAATTTAACATGTTCATCCAATATTGGTATAGATGTTAATGATGAACTTGTGGGGAAAGTTCCAAGGTTGGTTTATTGTAACTGTCTAATTAGCTGTTAAGTGTCTATTTCACAATGATAATGATGTAAACTAGAAAATAGAAGGTGATTATCCTTGTGCGCCTTGAATAAGTTTGACGTGTGTTGCTTGTAATTATTTGTTCGTGCCCCGAAATTATTAGATTAGACTCCATGCGCTTTAGATTAATTGGCGATTATCTTGTGCCTTGAACGAATGCAATGTACAGATGATTGGTGATTATCTTACTATCAAAATTTTAGAACATGAATGACATATGATTGTTTAAGCCTTCATAATCTCTTGCGTCTTTTTATTTAAAGTTAATTTCTCTGGCACCATTAAAATGAAGTGATGTATGCTTAATGGAGTTGATAGATCCTCTTGTGCCATAAATTTAATGCGATTTATGACTAGTTTGTATTTATATTTCTTGTGCCCTGTAGATAAATTTGGTGATTACCTTTGTGCCTTGTATAAGTTGATGATTACTCTTGTGTTAATCATGATGTGGGTGCGTGCTTGATTTAGAATTTTTTACTCTTGTGCATTGATTTAATGTTGATTGATTATTTATTATTTCACTTATTCACCATGAAATTAAGTTGGTGTATGATTTATTAAGCAATTTGATTGTCTTGCTCCATTAAATTAATTGATGTGATGGTTTATAACTTTATTATTCGTGCGCCATGATTCTTGTTAGTGAGATTGATTGTTGATCTTTGGTTTGTGGTTGATTGTAGTAGTGGTATTTAGACACCTCCTTGTTCCTCAGAACACTCACGAGCCCTAAGACCTTAAATGGTTAAAATCAATTGGAACCAGGGCTTGAGCGTTTCTTATGTGTCCTGGAGTCTCTAACCATTGCAGAGTAGGTTGGGTGGGTAGTATATTATTTCATTCTTATGATTATATGTATTATACTTAAGTTATCATTATGTTATCTCATGTTATCCTAGTGTTGTCTGATGATTATCTTTATAGATGAGTTGAGCGATTTATGACTCACACTATTTATGCGTCATTACTAGTTGTATGAATGCAATGATTATGGGCTACTATTTATCTGTGTTAATGCATCGACATGCATATCGTTATTCATGGTGATGATGTGTCAGCCTTGTGTTGTGATTAATTGTTAATGCATTAATATTGTTGCATTAATATATTGGACAATCTGTTGATGATGTTTCTATTAATTGTAATGTTTTAAATTTCCTAAAGCCAAAAAAAAAAAAAATACCTGTTGTATGTCACTTTTGTTGTCGTAACAACGGGGCCGTTACATATGGTATTAGAGACGGTTCAACCCTGCGAGCGTGGATCGTCAATCCTTCCTCGATACTACAATTTGATCTATGATTTAGATGATAAATTAAAATTTGAGTTGTCTCTGCGGTAATCCTGGATAGAGGACTCTGTGGAGGTAGACGATGTGGTGCTAGGGGAGGATGTGTGACACCTCCAATAGCATCCATGATAGAGGGGTCTAACTCCCCAGGGAGAAGATAAAGTCCTTGGACAAGGAGCATATTGCTGAAAGGAATGTTGTTGGTCTAACTAGGTCCTTTTAGAAGATGTGAGAGGCCTTGTTTAAATCGAATAGATAAATATGAGGCCAGGATGCCTGTACCCCCCTTGGGGTCCACATCGTGCCCTAGTCGGTATTGGTAACTTTCACAAAGAACTCAAAAAGGTTAAGATTCCTGAGTTCATGGGTGCCACGGACGACTCAGCTATTGAGGCTTAGATGGAGAACAAGGGGATGTGCATCACACTTCACGATTTCACCTCCAACTTGAAAGTCTGCATGGCGATATTTCGGCTGAAAGGAATCTCTATTATATGGTGGAAGATGCTCCTACCTCAACTAAAGTTGATCGTCAAAGACATGTAATGGGAATCGTTAGAGGAGCAGTTCCAAGAGAGGTATTTGTCAAAGGAATTCATTGAGAACCAACTCAATGAATTCAACACCTTAGGATAGGGTGTTCGTATGATGTCTAAGTATGAGGCTTGTTTCGTGGAGCTTCTTCAGTATGCTCCACATCTAATCACGAAGAAGCTAAAGGTCAACAAGTTGTGATGGCCTTAAATGTCAGTGTTCGTGTGAAAGTGAGGATCCTAATGCCTCAGACGTTGCACTATGCAATCTAGAAGGCCCTCATAGATAAGGAAGAGTTAATCAGTAGGGGTCAGGGCAGGACTCCTGCGAGACCTACTGGACAGGCGATGTCTGGTGCGCAGTAGCATCAGACTCCAACTAGACTTTCTTCAAGGTACCCGAATACATCGAGAGGATTTGTGTTCACGACACCTTGAAGACTGGCTCCCCAGTGGGGAACTCCCCATAGGGGACTAGAGCATCAACAGTAGAAGCTATTAGGCCTTTTCAGTGGAACAAACCAAGGTTTCATGCTGGTGGGCCACAACTTCTACTTCAGGGACCAGGAGTACTGGATCGAAGACCGGATGTTGGACATGTGGAGAGCCACATTACCAGTGCAACTATCCATTTGAGTGGGCCAGAGAGGATGGATCAACAAGACCCACAACAGTTGGATATTTGGGCAAGGTCCACAGGATTCACGCAGAAGTGAATAATCTCCAAGTTGAGCACTAGTCCACTGTGCTCAATATGTCAGGCACAATTGCTAACCAAAATTTTGGTTTTGGATAGAAATATGTGCTACCGAAGAGCATGTGGATGGATGCAAGTTATAAGCATTCATGGCACTAAATGAAAAGGGTGTGGTGGAAGGACTAGAAATCCTACTGGTAATACGAGTGTTTTCGGATGTGTTCCTAGAAGAGTTACCTGATTTGCTACCCGAAGAAGAGATGGATTTTACCATCGACTTAAAAACTGGAACTAAACCGATAGCAAGAATTCCTTATCGTATATCAACCCCTGAGTTATAGGAGTTGAAAATGAAACTGAAAGAGTTGTTGGACCTAGGACTTATACGTCCAAGTGTGTCACCTTGGGGTGCACCTGAATTTCAGAAGAAGGAAGGATGGGTCGTGGAGATTATGAATTAACTACCATCAATTGAACATGACAATGATAAACAAACAATATATGTTGCCTAGAGTAGACAATTTGTTGGATCAATTGAAGGAGGAAGATATTCCTAAGACGACATTCAAGACGAGGTTCAGGCATTACGAGTTTATCATTTTCTCGTTTGGACTGACAAAATCCCCAAGGGTATCCATGAGCATGATGAATGGGGTGATCCGCGAATACTTAGACAAGTTTGTTCAAGTATCCATTGATGACATTTGATATATTCTTTGACGACAAAAGAACATAACGAACTTTGGCGCTTGGTACTAAAGTGTTTACCAGAAAGAAAATTATACGACAAAGTGTTGAAATGTTCTTTTATCAATCGAGGATTCATTGTTTATGATGTGTGATATACGATGAAGGAACCGCTATGGATCTGGAAAGGGTAGAGGCTATTATGAAATGTCCTGCACCGACAAGCGTACCAGGAGCATGCAACTTTTGGGGTTTAGTAGGATATTATCGATGGTTCTTCAAAGGTTTTTTGAAGATGGAAAGTCCAATCATGGAATTGCAAAAGGAAAACGAGAAGTTGTATGGACCAAGAAGTGCACAAAATCATTTCAAAGGGTCAACGAGTTGTTCATGACAATGAGGATATTGAAGGTCCCAAACATAGACAACGATTTCTTTTCATGCGCAGAGCATCCAAGGAAGGTTTAGGCAGAGTCTTGATGGAAGACGATTAAGTTATCGCCTACATCTCAAGGAAATTAAGAAGGCATGAGGAGAGATACACAACCCGTGTTTGGGATTTATTGGCCATTATGTATGCTTGGAAGGTGTGGAGATACTATTTGACTGAACGAAAATTCAAACAAAAAGGGAAACAGATCACTGTGTAATGGTGTAGTTGTTACGCAAATGACTTGAGCGCGTGGAAAAAGAGTTATTCAGTATTAATTAGCCAATACGATTTGAGATTAAGTACTTTAATTGATCGATGAACAGAGTGGAAGATGCGTTGAGTCAAAGACCTTGCATATTTTCGGTGATACATCTTCAGACGAATCTTTGAGAAAATGATTCTAAATACAACGCGACGATGATTGGTATAAATAGGTTAAGGAAAATGTTGAAAAAGACATCATGTTGGTACTAAAACTTGAAGGATATACTTTGGAAAACAAAGAATTGATGAGGTATAACAACCGGATTTATGTACCACCTAACGACGAATTGAGAAGTTAGATATTAAGAAAAGATCATTGAGTGGTGTACATGGCTCATCTAGGAGTCACGAATATGACTCTGACGAAGAGTGCACATTTCATTCATGTGACGTATGACGTATTAGGCAACAAACATCGCTATAATTTTTTCAGCGATATTGTGAGACTACCTGGTGTGCCAAAAAGAATCACATCCGATAGAGGATTGGTGTTTACAGGACAATTTTGAACTAGTTTCCAAGAGGCCTTGGGGACCCAACTTAACTCTAGTACAATGTATCATCCTGAGACCGATGGGAAGATAGAAATAATGAACCAGTTTTGGCAATATATGTTGTGTTTGTATGTAATGGACCAACAAAAATGTTTGGGAGAGTTCCTTCCACTGGTATAGTTTGCATAAAACATCAACTATCAAGGTATCGTTAAAATGGCACCGTTGAGTTCTTTACAGGCAACCGTTTCATGCGCCATTGAGCTAGATTCGACTTGAGGTTAGGTCCTAGTGGGACCAGATATGATCCATGAAATGGTAGAAAAATTTCAAACAATAAGACATAGAATTAAGACAAGAAAAAATGACAGAATAAGCTATGTTGATGCGCAACGCGTTGACCACAACTATCATGTTGGCAAACGAGTTTTCTTGCGGGTGAAACTGCACTAGAGTTCAATTAAGTTAGGAAGGAGTGCTAAACTCTCTCCTAGGTAGCGTGGCCTTTCAAATTTGTGTAGGGAAGGAACCCGTGGCCTATCGACTGGCCTTGTCTCATTCTTGGAGGCATGTGCACAATGTTTATCTATATCTATTTCGCGACCGTATGTTAGTGATCCTACACATGTGATTGACATAAGTTCCTTGCAGGCGTTGGATGAGGGTGCACTCACGGTGGAGCCAATCCGCATTCTGGACCATCGCATTTGACAACTACGACATCGAACATTCGATCAAGTCAAGTTTCAATGGGACAAATATAGTCCACACTCGGCTACCTAGGAGGACGCATATGATATGCACTAACAATTTCCATTTTTGTTTGATAGTTAGACATTTAGATCTTGTTAGATGCTTTATTACTGCACATACACTGTGAAACTTCAGGACGAAGTTTAAACCAAGCGAGGGTGTATGTAACATCCTACTCTTACGCGCACGTGATTGACTTATTCTTTGAGGACACTTGTGTGCAAGTGATCCAGTTTTGTGTATGATTGTCTGTTTCGCTTATGGATTCTGATGATGATGTTGTAGATTATGATGTTATGTTATTTGATATATATGTATAGACAGGTGCTATTGAATGGTTTCTCCTGAGTGTGTAGGACTCTTAATAGATTAAGGATGTCGATGGCATCAATGGACCTCCTTGGACTCTGGATTGAGTATGGGAGTGGATTGTATATGGTTTGGGTATTTCTATTTTGCATATGTGACATATGAGACGGTATATTATGGAGTTGTTATAGATCATTGATAGTGTTTTTTGGTGGATGCAGGATGGTGATTGTTTTCTAATCGGACTCACATAAGGAGTAAAGGGGTCATGCACAACAACCATATATTGAGGGAGAGGTGTGGTAGCATCCCTACCACAACCTACTAGCACTCTTGTCGTGGCTCGAATTGTAGGTTAACAATTACTTAGTTCGAGAGATCCACGATGTTGTGAGGACATAATGATATAGTCACTCATGAAGATTCTAAGGGGTGCGCAATAAGGTAGGTTCCTTATTCCTTAGAGACCCTTAGTCTCTCACAAGATCGCCTGATGGATTATTGACTCCAAGGGTTGGAAAACTACCAAAATTAGTCAAAGGTGAGTGGCACCCTTGGAGCACATAGTGCGTCTGGAAGGGAACGTTGCATAAATAAAATATGAACAAATTCTAGTGACACCCTTGGAGCACATAGTGCGTATTGAAGGGCATGTCGCGATTTTAATAAAGATGAGTCAATGAACCTAGGTGCCTATAAAACAATAATTTATTTTGACATGGTCAGCCTTAAAATGAATATTAAATGAGTATTTTTTATTAATTCTAAAATCCCCTTAAAAATTCTAAGACTAGTTGAAAATTAAGCCTAGGTTTAAATAAGGTAAGAAGGCTAAAAACTAAATAATCAATTAATAAAAGGGGAATGAAGAAAAATCAAGTTAAGAAATTAAAACAAAAATATTTTATCTAAATATTTAATAATGGATTATGTGCAAGACATGCTAAATCGGAACTTAGATGATAAAGGAAATGAATGTAAAAAGGAATTTGGAAACATATAAAGGAATCTACTCTAGTCTAACTAAAGAACTTTCCTAAATAAAACACGGCTAAGTTTTAGAAAACCACCCGTCATTAAAAATGAATAAAGAAAATAAAGGGACATAAATGAGTGTTTTTAGGAACGCTTTTATGATGGGTGAGGGAATTTGATATTTAATTGAATTAAATAAATGAATTTCTAGTGCAATTAAGGGGTCAGGTGACAAGTGTAAAGGGGAGAGTATTTCCTAATTAATTTTTAATAAAACGAATTAAACATGCAAATGGAAAGTGGTCACTAAGAAAAATTCTATAAAAGTAATGGTTGAAAAGATGAATGAACAATGACTGGTATGCGTAAAGTTATGCTGTCATAATTTCTTTGATTGATTTTTCTTGTGGGAGTTGGGATACCCAGCTCAAAAAAGATAGTGGTAGCTCGACCTTGTGAGGCAAGCTGGGAGATATATTTTTCTCTGGTTTTGTATGCGTGGACCCCTTTTGGCTTGGGGGGATAAGTGGAAAGAAGAGTACCCCTAGCATTGGCTGGGAGGTACCGGTGAAGTCCCTACTTTTAGCAAGCGGGAGGATAGAAGGATCGTCAGTTGACGAAGAACATCGCCTAGCCCAGATTTGTCTGTTATAGTATTTCTCATTGAATTTGATTGTAAAGGATTGGTTTATGTGTACTACAATCTTATTTTAATTTCATTAGTTGTATTAACTCTTATATCGAAACTTTGTTAATTTATTGATGTTGTGAGATATGGAACTGGATTTCTAGCATGGTTACTTCAATTTATCTGCATGCATGGAAGCTTTATTCACGATCTTTCTTTAAATTTAAGGAATTGCGGTACTCTCGTTAAAAGAAAAGTGTTTTTGTAAGATGTAAAAAGAATGAGAAATGGTATATGGATTTAATTATTGACCGAATTGTTGCTCAACAAATTCCTTACTGGCTTTGTGTATATGCATCTAGAACCCCAGCGAATCTGAACCTTACTTTGTGAATCCTCCCGGAACTCTCTGCGTTTTGATAAGAAATCATGGCCATGTTGTTGGGTGCTTCTCCTTGCGAATTCGCCCAGAAATATGTACGTTTTTACAAAGAGCCCAAGCTCTAAGTACACCGCCCATCCTCAGCGTTTTTTTCGGGGTCAATTGCCCAGCGAATTTCGGGGCCAATGGCCATCAAAATTCGTGTTCTTTCCCTACAATTCGCTCCCTGGTTCTATGCGAATTTTCCCTTCAAGTTTTTGCGATTTTTGTTTCTCTTAAAGGACCCAACGATTTTTCCCTTTTAAATTCTCTGCGGGTTCCCTTTTTCTCAGCGATTTTCAAGTTGTAACTCGGCGTTTTTCTCAGCGACTGCATCTTCTGTCTCTTCGTTTTCGGGGAGCACAGGGATTTGCACCCTCTCCCTTTGTCCCATCGTTGCTTCTCTACCTCTGCGTTGATGCACATTTCACCCTTTGGATATCCTTGCGATTTGATGAGAATAGTCGAACCCTANGACCTAAATTTACCTTGACATTTCCATTAAGAGCACAACGAGTCATGATCCTTCTCTACGTTGATTAATTTCACCCAGATCACTTTAATGTTATTGATTCCCACTCTGATATTTGGGTGGTTGTAGCAAGATAAAAGGAAACGTTGAGCCATTAATTGCTTAGGTAATGAAACCCTTAACCTTGCAAATAAAATCAACGTTGAAGCCCTCATTTATGAAAAACAATGTTTTATTTGAAGTACTTCATACTTGATGTTAAATTTATACTTTAGAATGTTGAAAGCATCGAATGGTAATGTCACATTAATCCATTGACTTTCAAAAATTTCATGGTTCCAAAATTAAAGATAACTTATCGAACCCATTCTACTATTTCCAAGGATTAGATGTAGTCCTAATGTGTGAACGTTTTATTAAGTGCTAAAAAAAGAATAGTCTTGGTAGAGTTCTAAGAAAGAGCATTGTAACTTAGTAATTTAGTCGGTAACGCAAGATGGAAGGTTCCCAACCTTATTGCTATGAGAATGCACATTCTTATGAATTTCAAGAAAGTTGAAGCACCCCTAATTAAATAGTTTTAGCTTTTGTTGAAGATTTATGTAGTTAGTTATACTTGCGCCATTAAATTTATTATTGAATGATGGATTAACAACCTTTACTTACGCCATTAAATTGTTAATGTAGGATGGATTGACAAGTAGATTACTATTACTCCATTGAATATTGATGTTGCCTGATTGAATTAGAAATGGGTCACTATTGTGACTTTAATTATTGTTGTCTAATTTAACATGTTCATCCAAGATTAGTATAGATGTTAATGACGACCTTGTGGGGAAAGTTCTAAGGTTGGTTTATTGTAACTGTCTAATTAGGTGTTAAGTGTCTATTTCACAATGGTAATGATGTAAACTAGAAAATAGAAGCTAATTACCCTCGCGCGCCTTAAATAAGGTTGACGTGTGTTGCTTGTAATTATTCATTCGCGCCCTGAGATTATTAGATCAGACTCCATGCGCTTTCGATTAATTGATGATTATCTTGTGCCTTGAATGAATGCAATGTACAGATGATTGGTGATTATGTTACTCTCGCGCTTTTAGAACATGAATGACATATGATTGTTTAATCCTTCATAATCTCTTGCATTTTTTTAATTAAAGTCGATTTCTCTTGCGCCATTAAAATGAAGTGATGTATGCTTAATGGAGTTGATAGATCCTCTTGTGCCATGAATTTAATGTGATTTATGATTGGTTTGTATTTATATTTACTGTGCCTTGTAGATAAATTTGGCGATTACCTTTGCGCCTTGTATAAGTTGACGATTACTCTTGTGTTAATCATGATGTGGGTGCGTGCTTGTTTTAGAATTTGTTTACTCTTGTGCCTTAATTTAATGTTGATTGATTATGTATTAGTTCACTTTTGCGCCATGAAATTAAGTTGGCGTATGATTTATTAAGCAATTTGATTCTCTTGATCCATTAAATTAATTGATGTGATGGTTTATAACTTTATTATTCGTGCACCATGATTCTGTTTAGTGAGATTGATTGTTGATCTTTGGTTTCCTGTTGATTTTATTAGTAGAATTTAGACACCTCCTTGTTCTTCAGAACAGTCGTCAATCCTGAGACCTTAAATGGTTAAAATCAATTAGAACCAGGGCTTGAGCGTTTCTTATGTGTCTTGGAGGTCCTAACCATTGCAGGGTAGGTTGGGCGGGTAGTATTTTATGTCATTCTTATGATTATTTGTATGATCCTTAAGTTATTGTTATGTTATCGCATGTTATCTTAGTGTTGTCCGATGATTATGTTTATAGATGAGTTGAGCTATTTATGATTCAGACTATTTATGTGTCATTACTTGTTGTATGAATGCAATGATTATGGACTACTATTTATCTGTGTTAATGCGTCGACATGCATATCGTTATTCATGGTGATGATGTGTCATCCTTGTGTCATGATTAATTGTTAATGCGTTAATATTGTTGTGTTAATATATTGGATGATGTGTCGATGATGTTGCTATTAATTGTGATGTTTTAAATTTCCTCACTAGTACATATTGGAAAAATTTTGACATTCTATTTGTGACGTTATGGACAAAATTGACCATACTGTCGAAAAATAAAGGAATTTTTAAATTTTTTCCTCCATATCTCTCGATAATGATGCTCGTGCGATGTACTACAAAAACATGTCTCTCTTGCGACAAAGGTAGGAGGACGTCACTCTTGCGACATTAGTGAAATATTCATCACACTTGCGATGTTATGGAAACTAGGTTTTCACCATCCCAACAGTCACCTAGTATTTGACCAAGTCAACTTTGACTTGGTCAAAGATCATCGAAATTGCGACATTATAAAATCTATAAAAATGTTTCATTTTACGGATGTTGCGACAAGTTTTCTATAATAATGACAGTTCAAAAAGGGTATAAGCCGGTCTTCTTGGCGAACAAAAAACAGGTATTTTTTTCAGTATATGTCTGTGGGGAAGATTGTCAAAAAACATTATAGGTGGGGAAAAAATTAAAGAGGGTGAAAAGGGTGACGATAAATGCTATTTCCCTTGCAAAAATTGTTGTATTAGTCGTCTCGAAATATTTTTAATAGCAACAGCTAGAAAAAATTGTATAAAATATGGGCATATGGACGAGGGATCAAATGAATACTGTCCCATGGTAATTATCTATATATACATTCATTATTTGTTTTAATATTTATTGTATTCTCAAACTTTTATATTGTTTTATACATGCACTAACTTTTCATGATTGTTTGTAATTATAAAGTTAGATTTTCCCCTTAACTTTATGCACAAAGCACTAAGTAGTAGCAGAAATGATGTTGTACAAATGAAGAACTTGTAGCAGATAATGAAGATAAACTTAATGATCCCATGGAAGTAGATGACAATAATAACATAGTTCAATATGATGGGACCAATCAAATGATCGAAGACTTATTCGGTCATCCAGATGAGGATCATGGGGACAATAGTGATGGTATTTATGATGAACTTCTGATTGAAAAGGAAAATAAACAACTTTATAAAGGGTCAAGAGAAAATCTTCTCTCCACTACATTACTGCTGGTGAAATTAAAGGTTACGAATCATTTTTCAAACACTTGTATGACACAGATCCTAGGGTATGTAATATGTTTCATCACATCTACATAAAGGTTGATTTTTCCCCATTTTTTTAGTGTTAATTAATGTGTAAAATAAAAATGCAATATTTACAATTACTATTCTTTACATTAACTATTTTTTTTTTATGTTTTAGATTGTTAGGTGAATTTTTGTTACCCTCGTCAAATATTTTACCTCTCACATATCGAGATTTACATGCCATTATGAAAGACATTGGAATGGAGTATCAAAGTATAGATGCATGTCATGATGATCATATTATATATTATGGACAAAATGCGTCGAAAACAGAATGACCGATATGTGGTGTCAGTAGATGTCGAACCGATCAAGTAACAAAAATGGTCCCTCGAAAGGTTCTCTGACATATTCCTGTTTAGGTGCCAAAGCATAGCACAGTTTATGGATTACCATGCACAAAAGAGAATTGAATATGGTGTTCTTCGAATGCATGTAGATGGTTCTGCATTTAAGGAAATTGCTACAAAATGGCCATAATTTACAGATGAACCTCGTAATGTTAGGATTTCATTGGCAACTGATGGTGTTAATCCATTTGGAGAGCTTCGATATGTTTACTCAGTGTGGCCTATTTTTGTTAATAGCATTCCTCTTTGGATGTCAATAAAGAGGGAGCACATAATGTTGACAATGATTATTCCAAGTATTTGTTTACATTAATTTTTCGAATTAAAAATTTTCATTTTTCTTTTTTTTTGCATAACATCTTTTATTTATTTATTTACGTATATATACATACCATGGTAGTAATTTCGTGTAATTTAAAACAATTAGGTAAGTACCAAGTTAAATATATGAATGTGTATATCGAGCCTCTTATCGATGAGCTACTAAAGTTATGGGAGGGCATCACTATGTATGACATCTGTAAACCAATTGGGAAGAAGAGATTTCAATGTCGTGAAATACTTTTATGGACAATTCATGATGCCCCAGGACTAACACATTTTTGTGGTATGTAACATTCCATATTGCATGCTTGAATAGTATATAACTAATTGAATATATCATGCATGTTGTTTAAAAAATTATTTCGTATATTAATAATTCATATTAATCCATCTGTTGCAGGTCTTCAAACAAAGGGTAAATTTGCATGTCTAGTTTGTGGTCCTAAGATGAAATCTCGTCGGTCAAAATTTTTAGAAAATGAGGTGTTTGATGGGTATAGACACTTCCTCTCTAAGAACCATAAGTATCGTACTACTGAAAAAGATATTTGCAATGGGAAACAAGAGACTAGACTAAAACCACAAAGAATGAAACCTCGCCTATGGAAGTTGGCATATGACAGAATTAATCCTCGAGGTACGCATTTTGTTTATGTATCATAAATGGAATCATGTTTTGAAATTTTATTTTAATTATTCATTTTATTTTACCGCATTTGATAAATAGTGTTCTGATTTCTTTTATGCTTCATCAATGTCATCATCGTGAGGGTAGTAATAATGGGCTTCCACAAGGAATGAAATGTTATCCCACTCAATTCATGAGGTTTCTTTACTATAAGGACCTAAAAATGGTTCATTTATTTGATACAATGCATATCGGGAAGAATATGACAGAAACATTATGGCGAATCATAGATGGCAGGAGGGATAAATAAAAAATTGTCAAAATTTGTAATGACGATCAAGAAGCCAATCATGCAATGCAAAGTGTGATATGAAAAAATAACGATGGAGACCAAAATAACCTTCCATGGTTATTAACATAGCAACAAATAAATGGTGTAAAAGAGGTCATTCAAAAAATTAAATTTCCCACAGGTTTTTGTTCAAACATAAAGAATATCTTAATGATGAAAGGTGAATTTGGTGGGGTAAAAACACATGATTGGAATACCTTCATTAAGGTAATTAATAATTTTAGTATTCATATTTATATATTGGTCATGTTAGCACATATCTTTGTAAAGGGGGTGTTTTCCCTAAGGATTTGGCCCCTGGGCAGAAAATATGCGAGAAAAGGGATTTAAAAACCCACCATATGCATTTTATCCAAATTATCCATGTGCAGAGTTGACTCTCACCCATCCCAATCCTGATGAAGTGGTTATGAAGGTGAGGGAGGTGGTTGAAACATCATCTCCCCCCATGAATGGAAAGTCAAAAAATTCTGACTGTGAGGTAGTTTGTCAGCCCAGACAGTCTGATCTTGTGTGCGACATAGAAGTTGCATGGGTAGTTTGACAAGGAAAGTTCAGACGTAAAACTTTGCATCTGACAAAAGGATGCATGAGCAGAGAAGACTGCATGCACAGTTTGACCGAGAAGACACAACGCCATGGAAGCTTGAGCATGCCTCTACTGTTGTTTACAAAATTTTTGAGTATATGTATGGAGTTCTGTTATTTGGTAATGGTCTTTAGTCGAGCAGAGCTCCTATCTGTATTGTTTGTTCTACCAGAGTTGTTCTCTGGTTATGTAATCAATTTGAGACTTTCATATTAATAGAAGTCAACTTCCCTCTTTTTTGTTTTGTCTGTAAAAAAAATTTAAAACACTCGGGCATGGATGATCCAGTCGAGGATCGTTATACTGTTCTAATGGAGGTTTGATTATAGCAGTATCATGGTCAATTTTATTCATTTCCCTGTGTTATATTTTCCTTCTCACATTGAATGGATCAGGCATGGAATATCTAGTCGAGCTGTTGCAGTTGCAGGATGATGGAGGTTTGATCATTTTGTAACTGTAACTATGTCATTTGGGCATATTTCAGTGTCTGATCTTGAGCTCAAGAATTCTCCTGAGTTCGGGTCTCTCTTCTCAGAGTTGTTGGAAGGTCGGATGCCCATAACAGTCTCCTTCATATTTCTCACTAAGTCTTTCCTCTACTCTCACTTTAACTCAATTTCCTGACTGGATTTAATGTGGCCCTCATGTCCCTTTGCATTTCCTATTCGGTTTTGTGTTGAACATCATTCATATTCTGAGTTTTTTCATTGAAATCCATCCATATAAAACAACATCTACCATATAAATCTAATGGGTATCAGGCTTGGCTTTTCTACAATGTGAAGGGGACTTATGGTGATAACATTTCTGGTGTTGTTACCGGGGAATGAATTGAATACCTTTCCCTGGGTAGAACGACAATGAACTTCTGATTCTGAAGGTGCATCAGATATCAGAACCTTTGAATATTGCGCTTACACCTGGCGACTCCACTCAAGCAACTCCACTTTTTTAGTGTGGCTGTTTCTAGCTACACCTGAAGCTCCCTGGGAGAACAAAACGATTAGATATGGTCTTTGATGGTGAACAAAGACCATACACACTCATTTTTCATATCATTCACCTGACGACTCCATGATTAAAGGATCGATTGGCGACTCCATTGGTTTGAAATGGAGAAAATCTTGGCTCGAAGGCTTTCTCCCTTCAATTTTTTTGTTGTTCCTGGTTTTCCTAATGTTGTTCCTACTATGGATGAATGGGGTGATTATTTGCCCATATTTAGAGAGCGTAAAGAGAACAACCCTGCCCAACATCTCCGTGAGTTTCATGAACTCATGCACCGGTGGGAGATACAACATGAGGATGTATTAATGAAGATGTTTATGTTCTCATTAGCAGGGGATGCTCGTGAATGGTACCACTCCTTACCCCCTACTAGCATCTCCTCACTGGGAGAATTTCATGCAGTCTTCAATAGGCACTGTCAAAAGTTTTATTCCTCTAAGTTTATTTGTCATAATTGTTGTGAGGAATATGAAGACAGTGATCAAGATATGGTTGTGTCTAATGAATTCCATGAGGATGAGGACCATGAGGAGGAAGAAGATTCTTTGGGTAGGCTAATGGAGCTGGTAAAATCACTCTCTTCCAAGATAGAAAGGTTCAAATTTGAGGAAGGCGTAGAGGATTTTCCATTCCTTGAAGCAAATGTTCTTGGAAGCCCTACTGATTATGGTAGTGTTGAAGATATCATAGTTATAGAGACATTATTTTCTTCCCCTGATGAGCATGTTGTCTCATATTTAAAGGAAGAAGTCATTGTGGAAGAGGATTGGTCTCTTTTTCTTCATGAGATTTCCCATGATGTGTTTACATTTAGGATTGAAAAGAAGGATTGGGAGATCGTTCCATTTTTGCAAGATGGAGGATTTTTGTTCTTACCCAGCTTTGATGATTATTCAAATGAAGAGAAGCAGAGCCCTACATCACATCTTGATGGCATGGGGAGAAGCCAACCTATATATGACAACTATGAATCAAGTTTGGAGCTGGATATGCAGGATTTCCAAGAACATACAACAGAGCCCTGTCCTCTATTCATTAACGAAAATTAGCATGAGGAAATCAACCATCCTGGGGCTGCAGAAGACCAAGAGAGGAACTTTCCCATTGGTCTTGTTTATGATGATTATGAATTTGATCCTTGAGAGATCCATGAAGAAGAAAATGAGAAATAGAAGGGGAATTTTGGTTTATTTTCTGAGCCTGTAAGTGAGAAGCCATTGCCTGAGAGAAGTCAACCTGCATCATCCTTTCACCCACCTACACTTTCCAGAGATATTCATCCATGCGTGAGTAGATGTGGAGCATAGTAGGCTTTCTGCTACAAATTTTCTGGAGTTTTCCACTCATTCTATGAACTTGTGGGGTAGTACATGCAGTTGCATTTCCTCCATGATTTGAAGCCTCTGGGTATGATCCCACCATTTCCATATGGAGGAAAGCTGAAGGATGTAATTGTTCTGCTGTCACGATTGCAACATCTTTTATTCATCACTGACAGAGTAGATGAGCTTTTAGTTAGGAAGTTACTTGAATGGATATGGTGGAAGTTTTCTTTCACCTAGCACTATGTAAATAATCAATTAGTATAGGAATGTACATAAATAAGCTCCTTTGGAGCCCATGTATTTTATTTCTTTTAGAATAGTGTGTTTGTCGGCTGTTGGTTATTCTCTTCTTCCTTGTCTACCATCTGATTTATTGACCCAGGGTTCATGTCTTTCGGGTTTCCAACAAAAGCCTCTAAAACTATCAGCCCTCCTGGTGATCCAGAAGGCAACACAACACACAAAATGCGCCACGCAGTCTCACCCAAGATAGCTTTGAATGGGTGGTTGTAAGACTCATGTGTTTACAGCCTAGGATTGAGTGTAAGATAAGGGATCCATATTTCAAACCATTTATTATAAAACCGTTTATTATAAATCGTAATTGCAACCTATTGTTATTATCAACTATATGGTAGCTTCTATGGTTATACCCTCAATATCTCAACAATATTTAAACATGCAATATAATAACTCATTCATTAAGCACAACAATTAACTACTGAAAGAGAGTAAAGACATAAATGCATTCATCATATTACGCAGGTATTACCGTGGTTCACCCCCTCCTGGGATACGTCCATAAATATTTGGCTCTTGGCTCTTTTATTATGGTAGTTCTGCATCTCCAGCACCGCGTGCTTACAATTTTCCTCAGATGGGTAAGATCTATGTGAGGAGAACTAGATTGCACCAGGATCTACAGCCTGTGATCTAATCCTCATATCTTCCTTATCTCCTCTGTTCTATCTCAACATATTACAAAATAATTTATAACAATATTACATATCGCATCAACTCGTACATCTCTGGTATGAACAATACAAATCCAAACTAATCAAGAACCAACCTTACATAACAAAAAATGGAACCCTCTATTATACCTACGTATCTAGATTTATATCTATCAGGCTCTTCATCCATTTACAATGTATTACAAAAACCCTAACCCTATCAACGTTAGGTCTTCCTCCCATGCGTGTGTGTTGTTCTTCCTTCCAGTTGTCGCTTTCCTTGTGCACTCTTTCTTGCATGTGCACCTATTGTGTTTCCCTCCAGCTGTTACTTCAGTTTCTGCATGCTTTCTTTCCCCACTATTTTCCTTCTTTCCACTTTGGCCTGCATCCAACATGCCCCCAACACTGACATGTGGCTCGTCCCAAGTAACCTAATCCTTCTTAGCTTCCTCGATCTCCTTGGTGATCATCTGGAACTTTTCCTTAATCTTTGTTGCTTTTGTCAGTGCCTGCGCGGTCTTCTCCTTGATGGTGTCCACTACCTGGACTGCCACTTTGTCACTCAACAATCCTGCACATTTTGCCTACGTCTGTGCTATTTTTGTTTTGGCTCCCTCCGCTTGTGCGAGTACTTATGTTACCCATTCCTGCAATGGCTCTATTTGATCCTGGTGCTTCTATTTCTGTGTTTGCGCAGTGATGAGTTCTGTCTGCATCTTCTTCATCTCCTGTGTCCCTCTGACTCATTCTAGGATTGGTATGGTCTTCTGCCTCTTCTTGAGCTCTTGGATCTCTGCATTAATCCTTTCCTCTTCCTGGTCCCACCGTTGGACCTGTGGATCCTCCTCCAACCTTGTCTAAAGTTGTGTTGCTTTATCAAACAAGTCAACTACTGTGCTAACCTACTTCTCTATCTCCTGCAGTTGCGCTATTGCTTCATGCTTCATTTTCTCCTTCACTGCTGGTGGGGTGTTTGGTGTGAGCTTCTCTCGTAAATTCTCGATTTCCTTTTGTTATTGCTCGATGGCATGCGCAATCTCATCGATATTTTCTGCTACTAGGAGTTCATTTCCTTGCGTGGTGTTTGGGAGTTTCTCAAACATTCCTCCCACTCTTTATTCTAGTTTGTTTCTGTGTTCTTTCGCCTCCTAAGTTTCAAACTTGGCTTGCTCACAATATTTTTCCAGCGCCTCCTGCTTCTTTGTTACTCGTTGTAGCTCGACTAAGTTTTTGTGTGCACAAGACTATACCTCATTGTCGACGCTCACCTGTAACTTGTGTAGTGCCCTTTATGGCATCCATGTCAAGACCAATTGGATGCAGTTTAGATCCTTCAAGGGTGTCTACCCCACAATTTCATCCATGCACAACATTCTAGGTGTGATGTAGACCGTTGCGTTTGCGTGTGGAAATGAGTGGACTCGGTCTTGTTCTTATACCTCCACTCTGTCGTTATTCTATGGTACTGATGGCTCTATGCCTTTGCTACTACTTTCTTTCTGGACTTCCCTAAGTTTCTTGAGGAACTACCCCATTTCTACCAATTCTTTTTGCAGTTTATCCCTGTTATGTGTTGCATGATCGAAATCTTCTGCTAGGCAATCCTGGACCATTCTGGAAATCATTTCCCCATTGTCCTCCATGATCGTATATTCTGTTGATGTTCATTGCACCTTTGATTTGTTGCACCCACCTCCTATCTATGCTACCGGTCTCTTCTTTCCCCCTGATTCCTGCGTGTTTGGATTTGGGGCATTCTCCTTCGCTCCCTCATCCTGTTTCTGTTGTTTGTTGGTTGACAGTGTAGTCTCGTTCTTCCTCTTCTAGGTTCCT
>JASDQU011310320.1:0-25223 GCA_032191745.1 Picea mariana
AATATTAGCAAAAAAATCTTAGGTCATTATTTAAGATTGAAATAAAAGAACCAATGCCACCTAGTGGCTACAGAGATATGAAAGTGATAAGAACATTGTATCTAATGGATACATAAACTAAGAGGATAAATTGTTAATAAAAAAATCCGAGGGACAGGTACATTAACCTTTGCTAAGATTTAAATATTGATATGGCTAGTATCTTAGCAAAGGTTAGTGTACCTGTCCCTCTTAGTACTGATATTGTATTTTTTTTTTAAATACCTACAAGAAGGTCGCTATTGCGACATCTTGGAGTGTCGCTCCCATACCAACCACATCGGAGATGATACCTCTTAACGTCGCTCTTCCCACATTTTAGACGTCTCTCTTGCCACCTTAAGAACATCTCTTTTTCCACCTTTGAAACGTCTCTCTTGCCATGTCTAAAACGTCTCACTTGCCACGTTTGCAACGTCTCACTTGCCAGATTTGAAACGTCTCACTTGCCACGTTTGAAATGTCTCTCTTGCCACATCTGAAATGTCTCATTTGCCACGTTTGCAACGTCTCACTTGCCACGTTTGAAATGTCGGTCTTGCCATGTCTGAAACGTCTCACTTGCCACGTTTGCAACGTCTCACTTGCCATGTTTGAAACGTCGATCTCGCCACGTTTGAAACGTCGGTCTTACGACGTCAATATGGGGTTGGACAATCCAATTTATGATGACACGTAGTGTCATATAACGTCGCAATACAGACGAAAACTAGGTCGTCGGAAAACCGACGTCATGTGAAACGACGTTTGAGGGGGTCCGAGGTTTGTCGGTCTTCCGACAATAGAAAGTGGCAATTGCGTCGAACGCGCCATTGGAATTTGACCCAAGTGCAGTAGTGGGAGTCATAGAATTAGAGGTGCAAGCACAAGAAATGCAGGATTGGAGCCTAGTCTAGCCTAATCTAAAGCTGAAAAAACAATCTTTAGACCCACACTATAGGAAATTAACACTAAGGATTCATCACTGGGACGTAGGAATAACTTAGTGCTGTAAAGGATTAGATCACAGTATTTCATGCACTCAGGGTGATGTTCGTGTGATTAATCGTGAGTATCTTACTTAAGTTTTATGTTTCAATGGATTCTAGTAGTGGTTAGCTAAGCTACAAGAAAAATAAAGAAAATAAAACTAGATTCAAAGACAATGAAGACAATCTGAAAATGACTTGTAAACAAATGAAGATAAAATTTCAAGACAATTCTTCAAATGGATACAACAACAATAATGAAATATACCTAATGAAAAAATGGATCTACTAAATGAATAAAAATGTGTAACAATGATCTATATGAAGAGGAATAGATGGAAGGAAATGCACCTTATGCTTTCCCTGTTCAATGGATTGCAGATGTGATAAAATATTCTAATCGATTCCAGGAACATAATTTTAGAGTGAAAGTATAGGAATATAAGAGGAATGGTTTTAAGTCTTTGTGTGTCTTCTATTATTGGACCAATGAGAACAATTCACAAAGAATTATTGAGAGCTAAAATGGAAATGATCTACCCCTGTAACTAATCTCGAAACAACTCAAATCTGGGTGCAATTCATTAGAGAGGGTTTATGTTTATGGATGCAATGTTGGGTATGATGGAATTGAGTTCTTATGAATGTAATTTGAGGTATGGTTTAATCGATTTGTATGAATAAAATGGAGGCGTGGTTATGAGAGGGAATAGCAATGGGATAGCAACAAATTGGAAGAGGGAATCATGGTCAAAGTGTAGTGAGTTTGGAAAAAGGACATGTTTGTAAGTTGCAATGATGATTTGGGAAATGCAATCAGTAGAAACAAAATATTTAGAACAAAGATATGAAACTTGATTTGAAGGTGGATGGAGACACAATTTGGGATGATATTGAACATATACTCATAGTCTGTAATCAAATTGCATAGACTGTTGGCAATAAGTGTGTTAGAACCTAATAAACATAAAACATAGAAATAAAATAAGAAAGTGATAAATACAATGACACAGATGGAACATTATTTCATACAATTGAAGAATCAATCCATAGTATTTAATGAACATGAATTCATAAAAGTAAATCAAATTGCAATCACACAAAGGATGAATTGAAATTAAAATGTAAGTAAGCTAGAAATGCAATTAACTAAATCCTAATTACTATGCAAATTAAATAATAAATAAGACCAACACATACCAGGTTGAGGGGTCCCTACAACACCTATCATGTGTGGCTAGAGAGGCTTACATAACCAAGGAGTAATCATGCTCAATGACTCATAACATCAACACTTCCTTATTCAATTCAAATTAAAAAAATTACAACACCTTTCATATGGATCCAAATCTCTCCATATGATAACATACTAACGTAATGATGATAATGATTCCTCCTCTTCCCTCAGTCTCATGAGGCTTATTTATACATGAAGAATCATTGAGGAGTGGATGGCTCCGAATCCCAATGCTCATATTTCAAATTTTACAATTTTAGGTAGAAATCCCAAAAATCTGGGTTTTATTATAATTTGGGTAGGTTTGAGTTAGGGATCCACCCATATCTTCCAAACCAATTCGAATTTTGAAAACATTCCCTTCTAGTACTCAATTTTCCATATTTTATACAAAACCCATATCATAAAAATTCTAGATCGGATACCATGTGCATGAAAATCAAGGCGCAAGTTGGTAGTTTGAGATTTTTGATAATTTTTGTAGAATCATTCCCCCTGAGATGAAGGTCCATGTGTGTGATATGGGTGAATTATGTCACACGTGTCAATGTCTAAACATCGTTATGGAAAAAACCCATGTCCCCGATTTTCATCTAGAAGCATTTCAAAGTTTCAAACTATTTCTAGTATCGGACGATTGTTGATGCTGGTACTGGATGAGCACAACATTGGGACCAGACGAGCATAGAATTGGTGCCAGAAGACCTGAGTACTTGATGAAATGGAGTTTGGGTACCATATGACATGGAGTGTGGGTACTGGATGACTGTGTAGGTACCGGTTGACTATAGAACCTTCTGGTACCAGATGACTTGGAGTACCATATGACCTCCAGTGCAGTTACCAGATGACTTCCAGTGCAGGGACATATTTTTTGGACATAGAAACATATTATTAATCCATCATCAAAAAAACTATTTTCTAATCATCCTTTTAATGACTAAAAATATGGAAAATTATGTATTAATCACATAGGATGAATAACATGAGAAAATTGAGGTTTATGGTGTAATTAGGGATATATTATGGACGAAATGCAGGGAGAAGGTGTAATTATGAGTGTATTTGTATGGCGTAAAATATGAAAAAAATGGAGCCCAATAAATCTTATGAATGCATGATTTCTTGCAGGAGAAAAATTTGTACCAAGGTTGATAGTCTGAGGATTGATATAAGTTTCCAAGTTGATCACCTCATATTGCATGAACACACTATTGGTCTTACAATTGGTGATCTTTTTGAATTTATCCTATAAGTCATATAACTTTTATAGTTTTATAGAGTCACCATAGGTTTTGGAATTCCATTCCTTAGATTTACTTTGTCTTCAACTGATTGATTTGCAGGAAATTATGTTTGACAATTCATATCTTCGTCATGTTGGATTTCATCAATGGATGAATATATAAAAGTTTCTTTCATATATAAGAAACCAATGGTCTATTGATCATCTTAAAAATGTTGGGGATTGGGTATAACTTGATATGTAAAAAATAAACAGAATTGCAGATAATCGAAGAGGAATAACTTTAAAAAATAATAGGTGGTGTCTAAAGACACCGTTACAACACTTAAGCACAATCCATTATGATCATAACATCACAATGCATATTGAATATGCACACCATGTTCAATATTGCACATAACACTTACATGCTTGTTGATAGTGACCCATTGGGTCTGCTATTTATAGATTCAATATCTAACTAACTTCCTTGGAATTGGGAAGATGTTGTCCACATATAACCATCAATGGATAGAGTTGACTCTATCAAATCCTCGTTGTCTAGACAGCTTGAAAATAATGCTCTATAACACTGTGTTTCCCCCCAAGACTATAATTATGCACAAACTTCATATGCTAATGTTATGAGGCATGTAATTTTGTTTTGATTAAATTAATATAACCACAAAACCGTCGACTAAGAGGGAACAACCTTGACGGTACTGGCCATGATACACTAGAGGAAATTCATGAGGTAGAAGGATTGATGGAATGGTTGAGTGTAGTGGAGCTAAGATCCATCAACGAAGAAAATAGGAAGCTTGCACAATAAGCTAATTTATGATTATAAACACAAATAACTACACCTACCAACATACCAGACATACATGAAACCGTGTGACCATTAAAGAAGGTCACAGAGGTGGTTGAGCAGTTAATGAATATAGGCAGTTTACCCTTACAGAGAGGAAAGTCTGACTGAATAGTTGACAGGGGACACCATGGAACCACCCCTTCATAATGTGAATGGAATAGTATAGGATAATTCTGCAATAAGTCACAGAGATGCCGAGGAGATAGAGAAGAAGACTGTATGAGACGAGAAGATGAAAATGACGTGAACGGAGAACAAAGAAACCCATGAGGAGAAACACACCCAACAAAACATAAGAACACAATGAACTCAGAGAAGTCTCAGAGACAAGCAAGAGAAAAATAGGACGTAGAGGTTTGAATGAACTGATTAATGAAAAGAAGGAAAAACATGATCTTTCTGGAAGAAATTAGGAAGCTTGTCTGATTTTTTGGCGATCATCCTAAATAAAGAAGACCCAGATTCTTGAACTGGAGAAATAGTGGGCTGCAACTTAGTGCTTATTGGATAGAAACTGACACTGGTAAGGGGAGGTCGCCGAGGTACTATTGGGCAGAGAAGGGATTCACTTGTGAATAAGAAATCTAGTTGAGAAACCACCCGATAAACCAGTAGAGACTTGAAGCTCAGTGGGAGGTGGAAAATTATGTTGTGTTAGAGGGGTTAGGAGAGTAACCTTCCTGGATCATCACAAACTTAGAACCCTGCTATTGGAGAAATAATTTTTGGAAGTACAACAAGCGAGGAAGAGTGGGCCAAATGGAACATCGCACACCAGAAAAGAAGGAAGAACAACATGACAAAGGGAAAAGGAAGCAGTGCGTGATAGGATTTGCGGAAATATAGAGCATAGGTGGAAAAACCTAGCCATATTAGGGTTAGGGTTTTGGAGTCATGTTGTAAGGGTTTTAACCCTTTTTGCAGTATAGATAGAATAGGTATAAGGTATATTGGAGCATCTAGGTAGTATCTTTATCTGAGAGTGAGAGTATTTCCATATATTTAGTATCTTTTGGAGTACATTTTGAGTTTTGAGTATGTATTTTGATGAGAGATGCGAAGCTCGGATGGAGTTGATGTACTTTAAGGTCAGGTTGCAAGTTGTGGAGCTTGGTGCGACACTGGTCCGCCTCACTACACACTACTATTCTATGATGTAATTCACACAACACCATTTTGATGAGAGGAAGAATTAAAAACAATATCTTTGTGGACGTATCCCCAGGTGGGTGAACCATTGTAAAAACCCTGTGTTGCAAATGTGTCTAAATGCGTTTTTTTATTTCTGTAATTATGATTAAATGGTTAAATGAATGAATGGTTTAAATTACAACGTGCACTAGAAATATGTATGTAGAATGAATGAATTAGTAGATTTGATGAATAATATGGTAGAATGTATGGTTAAGTAATGATATAAGTAAGAATAAAAACCCCAATCCCTTCCATGATTGTAGGCACCTGCATCCTACAGTCACCCATAAACCATCTCGGGTGAGACTGTGATGTGCACTCTGTGCATGATGTATCCTTCTGGTTTACTAGAAGGGCTAATGGTGAAAATGGTTTTGTTGGAGAATTAAGGTAGAACCCGAGTCAACCCATACATACAACACATACTGAGTCAATTTCCTTAGAGGTATCATGGCTTGGCACGAGGGTGGCATGTTGTAAGAAGTGGATCTACAACAAGGCCTAAGGTTCGGAGGAAAGGTGACCTCTCTCATTCAGTTGGATTTGGTGACTTCCTTATCAGATAGGTGTCTATTTGTATTGGCATTGACTGTGATTGATATATATGAATGCATGTGTAAATGTCTGAATATAAGGGAAACTATGTTGTTTATAATCTACGGTTTGAATGCATGCAAGTTGAGATATGTTGTAATGTTTATTATTTCTCTAATAATTGTAAAAAAAAAGAGCTAAGTATAAACTGCTACGTGTTTGAGCATTTTATATCCCTGTAGGGAGAATCTATAAATCATGTAATATTTTTCTCCTTAAGTTTCAATGACTTGTAATAGCCTTAGAGTAGTCTTGAGAGTTTCAAAACTTGGTCCGAAGCCCTGGAAAACTCAATAAATGGGTAAGTCCTCAAAACAGATCGTTATATCTCCTTAAAGCCTCGTGATAATAAGTAGAGAACAAAACCCATAGATCTAGAGAGATATGAACCATTGATCATGGTGAGTTGTTCAGAGTGGAATATTCATAGGAAACCCTGAAGTTCCATGGGAAACACTCCAAATGAGAGACTCTTAAATAGACTATTGAGAGTGGGACTTTATGCCGGGGGGGGAATCTCATGTGGTGTGAGAAAATCCCCGAATTTGAGACTCCAAAGTTGAGCATGTGAGGGCCATAGATCTGGAAGTGGGTGAGTTAATCCTCATTCATTGATCATAGAGGGTCCCACTTAGTAGATAGAGAGGTAGGAGTGATTTGACATTGACTGGGATATTTAGTATGAAGACATGTGGTGAAATTTGATTGGTCGACATGAATGAGTGTGAGTCTAGCTGGATTGAAGCTAACCATATTCATAATAAAACTCCAAAGGGTCCAGAGTACTCCTGCGAAGTGTTCATAGTATGACTTCGATGGAGGGAATGTCTAGACAGTAGGTATGTGAGTGAGCGAGATGAAATGGTAGTCGTCGATCTGCTATAAGTCTCATTTAATTTAAGAGATGAAGTGTTGATGTCATGAATGATGTGGCATGCCAACAAGGAAGCTAGAGTTTCCTTAGGATGATATATGGAAATCATTAATTGGTTGACGAGTTGAGTGTGGTCTAGCCAGACATGAGAACGTTGATACCTGAACAAATCTCAACCTTTGGTTAAGGAGACCATAAGTGCATCAATGCCATCCATATAGAAGACTAAATATTCCTCGATACCCTGATTTTGAAGCAGTGAAACCTTTTGAACGTCTAATGGATGATGTTGAAAGGGAATATTCTTCGATACCATGTCTCTCAGAGGTAGAATTTGAGGGATTGTGGGAGAAGGCACGAACGTCGATGGCTATAGGCCTACATGGATTGGATTTCCACCATGGTAATTTAGGAAAGTTCCACATCAGTGCCATGTGGTCACCACGTCAGATGGAACGAGGGACTTAGTACCATGTGGATGCCACATGCCAGTGTGATAAATATTGACCATGAAAATCTGAGAACTTTGGAGGGCCATAACTTTCGATCCAGAGCTAATTTTTGAGTGACATTATAGTTGTGGGAAACCTCTTGATGACCAGAGGATGTTAGAGGTGATAAGAAGAAATTTGATATAGTCAAGGAAAGAGAAATTCCTAATGCCCCATCCCTTAAAATATAATGAGAGGTTTATGAGAGCCCTACCAAATAGGAAGAGTTGAATGTAGTTCTACTACAGATCCTATCTAAAATTCAAAAACATCTCAAGAAAGGCCCTAGAAATGCAAAATTACAACAATCAGATAGGTTGAAAACCCCTTCAGATGCTCAAAATCATGGATTGGATCATAGTAATGTGGGAATGATTTATTCTAGAAGAAATCATTGTGGTACCAATAAAGGTGAATCAAGTGGAGGAGTTTCCATGGAGTCTTATAGTCAGAAGACTGTTTCAACAGGACAGTTCAATAGCGTCATGGAATCCATAATTTCTAAGAAGAGAAAGAGAAAAACTGTTATGGGATTTTTCTCTCACAGGGATCTAACTAAGTATATTGGAAATATCTCCCTAGGATTGGCCTAGAAATCCTAGACATGAGTGGAATAGATTTATTATGATTCTCCTAGAGACAAGCAAATCATAAGAATACTCTGAATTCTTCCTCTTGACCAAGGCTATCCTTTGTTATATATCTCTTGAAGGAGGCTTGGGAGAGGATTATATATTTTCTAGAGGACACTAAAGACTTGAATTATGTGAGTTTATAGGCATTTGACACGAAGATCCAACTCATGGAGGTGGAGGAGCAAGATATGAGTTGGATATTCGTGTCAAAGGACTAGGAACTCACACTAGTTGAGTCTCTAGTGGCCTCTAGAAGATATATAAACCTCTCCCAAGCCTCCTCCAAGAGATATATAACAAAGGTAAGCCTTGGGAAAGAGGAATAATTCAAAGTGTTGTTATTTTGTACAATTGTAGAGGCATCCAAAATCATAGTCATAAGTCAATGAGCCTAGCCTGACCAAGGAGATGCAAGGAGAGGAAAGGAGAAAACAAGCTAATGGAGGATCCATTTTCATTAAGTTGAGGTATGAATTTATATGTATTATCTATACTTCATTAATAAATCATTTGGTTTCTTCCTTGAATATTTGTTTTTGGTATATGAATAGTCATATCTACTTTATATTGTTGTAGATCAGATTAGATCAAGCTAGATCTAGGATTTAACACTAGGAAGAAAAGTAGAATGGTATTGTTTTGTCTTTGGTGTACATGGATTAGGTTGCAGAAGTTGAGGCTGGAACTTCAAGACTGTAGCAGACATGATTCACTAAGGACAACCTTTAAGAAAAGTTAATCCATTCTCATATTTCCTTATGTAATGATCTTCTTCTCTCTAGGAGAATCTTAAGAAATCTATACCACTCTTGTCTAGGATTGCTAGGCCAATCCTAGGGAGATCCAGAAGAAAGAATCAGGGTTCCAAGAAAGGTGAATTGAGTGGAGGTGTTTCCATGGATTCTTCTAGCAAAAAGACTGTTTTAGTAGGACAATTAAGTAGCGACACAAAATCCAACATTTCTAAGAAGAGAAAGAGAAAGAGTTCTCAGAGTTTTCGGACCGAAGAATTCAAAATATTAAGCCACCTACCTTTTATGGGGAGATAAAGAAAGGATAAGAAGCCGAAGCATGGATATTTGGTTTGAAAAAGTACTTTTGAGTACACAATTATTCTAACAATACCAAGGCAAGGATTGGAGTATTTAACTTGAATGGAGGGGATTCTATTTGGTGGGAATACCTCAAGGAAATAAAAATAATAAAGGAAACTAAATTAACTTGGAAACAATTTGAGAAATACTTTTGTAAATCTTACCTATCTTAAACGTATTATGATGATAAGATAAAGGAATTCCATGAGCTTAAGTTGGGAGAACTTACCTTGGATGCATATGCAAAAAGGTTTATGGAGCTGTTGAGGTATGTTCCTTACCTTAAAGATGAGAAGGTGATAATACAATGTTTTCTCAGTGGGTTACCAAAGTCCTACTAAGATCGAATTTATTTTGACAAACCCAATACATTGGAGGACAACATTCAGAAGGCCAAATGTTGTTATGATGAGTCTAAGTACAAGCATGAGTCTTCCAAATATTGGAAAAGAAAGGACACAAGTGGATCCTAGAAGAAGGGATTCAAGTATTTTTCCCACAATATTTCCATGAAAGATGCATAGTTGGGTCAACCAAGTAGGAGTGTGAATCAACAAAAGTTTCCATCTCAAAGTAGGAATAAGTCAACAGACGAGGAAAGGGAAAGAAAATAGGATCCCAAGAAAGGACCTTTGAAATTGTAGGGATGTGGAGAACCACATTTGTTGAGGGATTGTCTCCACCAACAACATGACAATCGAAGAGTGTATAATGTGCAGGAGGTATATAAATTCAATGATGTAGCCAATAGTGTGCCGAGGATATATGCAGTAGTAGAAAATTGACAAGTAGAACATCAAGCCTCTATGGTGGATTTGGAAGGTATTATTACTGAACAACCAATCTCTGTTTTAATTGACCTAGGATATAATATTATTTATATTTCACCTCAAGTGGTTGAGGCGTGTTCTCTACAGAGGAATAAACACACTAAAGCTTGGTTAGTTCATTTAGCCACTGGAACAAAGAGGAAAGTGGTGTAGGTAGTTGAAGATTTTCCAATTGGGATGCATGGATTTCATACCCAGGCAGTTTTGAATATCCTACCCCTCTATCCTTATGATGTGCTTTTTGGCATGGATTGGTTAGATTCCCACAAGGAAAAGATAAATTGTTATGAGAAATTTTTAGAATGTGAATATGAGGAAGGGAACACCACAATTTTACAAGGTATTCGGAAGCCAGTCTCCGTGAGGTAAATATCAACATTGCAACTTAAGAAGCTTAGCATAAAAGAACATCCCTTATATGTTATACAATTTTTAAACTTGGAAGAAGGAAAGGATATTAAGGTTGAATATCACTCGGTTTTACGGGAGTTCAGAGACACGTTTCTCGAGGAGTTGCTTGGATTCCCTCCGAAAATAGATCTCAATTTTTCAATCAATCTAGTGCCTAGAGTAGTGCCAAAATTGAGAGTGCCTTATAGGATGAGCACACCAGAGTTGGTAGAACTGAAAATGCAGTTGAAAGAAACGATGGAAAAGGGTTACATTATGCTGAGTGTGTCTCCATGGGGAGCATCATCCCTATTTAGAAATAAGAAATATGGTACCTTTAGGCTATGCATTGATTATATGCAATTGGAAAATATGACCATCGAGAACAAATACCCTTTTCCTAGAATAGACAATCTCTTTGATCAACTCAAAGGGGAAACAATTTTCTCAAAGATAGATTTAAGGTTGGGATATCACCAAGTTACGATTAAAGATGAAGACATCCACAAGAAGGAGGCTACAACCTCACAAGTTCTCTGGCTCCAAGCGGAAGGTGGATACAACCACCTATCCTTTCCCCATCCCACTACCTTGAAATATAAGTGTAGACCAATTGTCACTACCACAATTACTACCACTGTCACTACCACTTCCACTATCATTGCCACTGTCACTTTCACTATCACATCAACCTATAACTTATGAACCTGTAATTGTATACCATGCATCAACTGTGTACCAACATGTGAACTATAACATGCACCAATCATCAACCATAACATCAACCATTAATACAACATATACCATATACCATAACATCATTCATTTATAAACCTATACCATATCATCAATGAAGTATCTCGAAGAACCAATGCACGTCCCTTATGCATATGACACCATACAACATGAACTCAAGGATATAAATTATAAAAACCATGTCATATACTGAACCGGATATAAGAGTGCTCCTCACTTAGCCAAGAAAAAAAGATATACCATATCCAAATACCAAACCAACCATACCAAGTATGCCTCAAGCATACACCATATCATGAAAAAAAGTAACCATTAAAAAATTATGAAACCATACCCATACCTCTATATCTAACTTGAAACTATGAGATGCTGATCTGCAAACTTCCTTTAGATTTCAGGGACTTGGTACCAATGTTTACTCAATATTTCATGACATTTTTTCCGATCCATGACTTTCTCCTCTACTAGTGAATATATGCACTTTCCTCTACTGTATCCCACATACATCCATGCCCTTCTCACATATAACCCGTGGATACCTCATAAAATAGGGTTACTCAAGTTTGTTGCAACTTCGAGACTTTCACCTTCGACCTTCCTCAGAAAATACCGTCACAACCTTAGAAAAAAGATCACTAGTTCACAAGATAGATAATCAATGAATGAATGTGTGAGTGTTATGTGAATAACTCCTTGAGATGTCTTTATACTTGTGCTAGGTAACTCCTCTCCTTAATTTAGGGCTTCTAGATTTTTCTTGTTACATCAACTTTACCTTTTCATTAAGGAATTGCAACCAACTAGGGGCTTCTTGACCACTCTTCGGGGCTTACAACTTCTCAGGGAAATATCTCCCTAACTGTGAGGAACTACGTGGCGTTCCACATATCACCGGAAATGGAACGATGATTACTATCCATTTATGAGTGTCTTGCTAGCATTTAATCTGTTTTTCATGTCCATATTCTTCATTCAACTTCGTGTACCAAACCTACCTCGTCAAGGGTTGACATTAATGACAACCAAACTATCAAGAATCTCCCCCATTGGAATTGATGACAACATTTAGGCATGAAAATACTTATGCCTATGCTCCCCCTGTGACCATTGCTACCCCTGTCTGCATGCTTCTCTCTATCTGTCTCCATGCCTTTCTCTATCTCTCCCTGTTTGACATCAATGACAAAGGGTAATCCTCCTCTTGGGGTTGCTCCCCCTATCTACAGACCAATTATGTCTATACTTCTCTTTCTCTTCATGGTGATTCCTCCTGTAACTATCTGATGTATATGAAAAGCATTCAAAAGTTTCTTTACTTGAGATTTTTCAATTCTTATGTTTCTCTCCCACTGTCTTGTTAAGCTTGATGCCATGCGAATCATTGTGGGGAAGAAACTACTCCAAGATTATGTCGCATATACTGAAAATGTTCCCTTGCAAGTGGTTTGGTGAAGATATCTACAATTTTATATTTTGTCTTGACATACTCTATCTTGATGTTATTATATGTATCTTGTTCCCGTAGAAAGTGATACTTGATCAGAATGTGCTTCGTATTAGAATGCATCACTAGATTCTTGGATATATTGATGGCATTGGTGTTGTGACAAAGTATTGAAATGAGATCATCACACTTTACTTGTATATCCTGTAAGGTCTTCTTCATCCAAAGAACCTGAATACATCAAGCCGCTGCTACAATGTATTATGCTTCAGCTGTAGAAAACGATATCGATGACCATTTCTTTCTTAGCCATGATATTAGACACTCACCCAAGTATAAATAATCTCCACTTGTACTTATTCTATCATCCATGGAACCTGCCCAATCTACATCCGTGTAGGTGAAAAGAGAAATATCCTTCCCTTTTGGATACCATAATCCAAACTCTTCTCTACTTTTGAGGTATTTGAATATTTTCTTCACTGGCATAACATGCGATTCCTTTGGTGCTGATTGAAACATTGCAACATGTCCAACTGCTTGCATCACATCTAGTCTGGAAGCTGTTACATAGAGTAAGCTACCAATCTTTGATTTGTACTATCTCTGATCTTCATCTTTAGAATCATCATCCTTAATTAACTTACAATTGGTATGCATAGGAGTACTGACTGGTTTGCAATCTGTTATTCCAAACTTTTTCAACATTTATCTGATATACTTGGTATGAGAGATAAAGATACCTTTGTTTCTCTGACATATCTAGAGACCAAAAAAAAATACAAGTCTCCAAGTAAATACATCTTGAATTCATTCTGCATGTCTTTGGAAATTTTTTGACTCATTCTGTCATCATCACTTCTGAAGACAATATCATCAACATAAACTTCAATTATCAGGATACTATCTTGATTTACCTTTATGTAGATATTATTGTCTACATTTCCTTTCTTGAACCCTTGTTGTGGTAGGTATCTATCCAGTCTTGAATACCACTCTCTCGGGGTCTGCTTGAGTCCATACAATGCTTTATTTAACTTGCAAACATAATATTCCTTTTATGATAACATAAACGCTTCAGGTTGTTCGATGTAGACTTATTCTTATAATTCTCCATTTAGAAAGGATGAATTTATATCCATCTGACAGACCTTTATTCTCTTTGAACAAGCATAGGCTATTATATCCATATACTTCTTCTTATTTATATTCTTATACTTTTTCTTATTTATATCCATCTGAGAGACCTTTATTCTTCTTATTATAAATATAGAATTATAATAAGAAGTGATGAGGTAAATGGAGAATTATATCCATATGACAAACCTTTATTCTCTTAGAAAGGATGAATTTATATCCATCTGCAGACCTTTATTTATATCCATCCTGGAAACTAGGGAAGATATGAAAAAGTCATTAGAGGTCCCTATGAGAAAGAAGAAGTTAGGAATACTCAAGAATAATATTACAGAGACATTGCACCACTTAGAAAATTCAGAAGTTAGTATCAACAACAACCAACTATAGAAATATCTCAAGAAGAAGAAGGATTCAAAATAGTAACACCATTCATAATATCTTCCACTCCTAGGGATCAAACTATTTTTCTTGGTTCATGTTATTCATGTAATAATTTTGGGCACAAAGCTATGAATTGTAGATCCAATACCAAGTACAAAATAAACGATGGAGGATATACAAGAAATAGTTATCCAAGAAGATCTCATGAAGCATGGACTAGAAGATACAATAGATTTGGATCATTAAGTAATGAGGTAAATGGAGAATTATAAGAAGAAGCATATGCATATAAATAAGAATTTTAAGAAGAAGTGATGAGGTAAATGGAGAATTATATCCGTCTGACAGACGTTTATTCTCTTACAAAGGATGAATTTATATCCATCTACATAAATTTATTTATATTCATCCTGGAAAATGGGGAAAAAGTTTCTTCAAAATGTATACCTTCAACTTGAGAGTATCCTTTGCATACTAATCTTTCTTTTTTCCCGGTAACTTGTTTGTCCTCATTTAACTTGTTTTGGAAGACACACTTTGTATCAATGAAATTCTTGTTATTTCTTTCGATAACTCCATTTTTGCTGAGGTGTCCTAGCTACTGAGGATTTCTCTTTATCCCATGCTCGTTTCATAATTAAATGAAGTCCTTTTATGTAAATTCTCTTCCATTGTATAATATCAAACACTTGATTTTCAAGTCTGTCTCAGTTTCAACCATCTCTTTGTATGTCTTGAAGTTTTCAAAAGCATCTGATTTCTTCTTGAGAAATAAAATTGCAGTCATTCTTGTGTAGTCATCAACCAATAGCATGAAGTAGTGTTCACCTTTCAATACCTTCATTCTTGTCGGTCCAACTATATTAGTATGTACAATATCCGGTCGTGTTGTTTTGGAATACTCCTTTGATTTGAGGTTTATCTTGGTTTGTTTTCCCTGTAGACAATGCTTTCAAAGAATATTTGTTGGTTTTGAGATCTCGGGAATTTATCTTACTTCTTCCCTTTTGTTTACTTTGACGATATTATCAAAATTTATGTGATTCATTCATCTTTTCCAGATCCAGCTTTCATCGTCCTTTCCTAAGCAACATATTTCCTTTCCGATTTCATTTAGAACATATATGTTTCTTGGATTTCTTACAGTTGTAGCCACCAACTTGCCTGATTATGATTTCTTTAGCTTGCACTTCTTTGAGTCAAACACAAGTATGTGTACTTTATCACACATTTTACTTACACTTAGTAGATTGTGTTTCATGTCTTCAACTAGTAAAACATTTTCTATCGTGGCGTCCTTACTTCTGAGCTTGACTGTGCCTTTTCCAATAATTCTAGCTGAGTTGTCATTTCCAAATGAAACCGATCCATTTATTTCCTTATTCAAAGTAAAAAACGTATCTTTGTCACCTGCCATATGCTTTGAGCATCCACTGTCAACATACCATCCACGTTTCTTGTGTTGATCTTGTAGAGAAAGGTTGCATTCTTCAGTGTTGAATTGATCCTGTTTTCTTATCCATATCCTTTGGGGTTCTTGCTTATGACTATTGATATTATGCTTTGGTTCCCTTGGAGGAATAGTGAGTCTGCAATATTTAGTCATATGTCCAAAGTTGTTTCACTTGTAGCATTCTACCTCATCACTTACTGATCCAAATCTATTGTATATTATATTCTATGCTTCATGAGATCTTCTTGGATAACTATTTCTTGTATATCCTTTATTGTTGCTTCTGCTCTTGGTATTGGATATACAATTCATAGATTTCTGCCCAAAATTATTACATGAATAACATGAACCAAGAAAAATAGTTTGATCCCTAGGAGTGGAAGATATTCTAAATGGTGTTGCTATTTTGAATCCTTCTTCTTCTTGAGGTCTTTCTATAGCTGGCTATTGTTGATACTGACTTTTGAATTTTCTAGGTGGTGCAATGTCTCTATAATATTCTTCTTGAGTATTCCTAACTTGTTCTTTCAAAGAGGGACCTCTAATGACTTATACATATCTTCTTGGTTCCTCTTCTGTTTCGGTCGTTTTGGAGCTTGAACCTTTCTCTATCTGCATATGGTTGTATCGTAATCTAGATATGTCATAGTAAGGTCTTTGAATGTAATGATATTATCCAATATCCTGGTGTTTTTTTGTCGCATGCCCTTATTTTGAAGATCTTTTCTTAGAGTGACTATCTCTGCTTCTAACTATTCAATGATCCCGTCCTTTTCATTTAATTGTCTTCTGAGTGCTTCAATTTTCTTGTCTTCTTCTACTTGTATTTTTAGCTTCATGATTGCCTTCTCAACTTATTTGGATTTGGAATTATGAGATTCTTCTTTTTTCTTTAGTTCTGCCTAGAGTGACTTGTTTTTCTTCTTATCTCTCTTTAGAGCTTCTATGGAACTCATCAATTCTTCTGTGTAATCAACTTCTGTCTCTTCACATTCTTGTTCATATCCTTTTTCATCAGAGTCTTCTACTACCATAAAATGTACTCTCTCTATATCACTATTTTTTTCTTTGTCTTCATCTAATGAACTGTCCTCCTTGGTGTAGAGACTTTTCTTGAAACAATTCTTTTTGTTTCTTCTACCCTTTTGTATTTTCTTTTTCTTTTTAGAGTCATATTCTTCAATACTTCCCTTATTCTTAATGGAAATTTATTAGCAAAATGACCAATACCATCACAATTGAAAAATTTCAGTGGAAGCATACCTTTGTATTTTCCGGTTCCTCTTTTCAGCTTCCTTACAAAGTTATCCACCTCTTGATCTTCTTCTGAATCATCGCTACAACTATAGTCTGAATTCGTATTTTGTTTATCTTTATTATTTTTCCTCTTGGATGCCTTGAATACTACTTCATTCATGACTGGATTTTATTGCTATTTCCATGTCTCATAATCTGTGAGTATGCCATGCCACTCATCCATGGTCATTGTACCTAGGTCCACTCTTCCTTCTAGATTTGAAATTTTTGAATCAAATCTCATTGGTGGAGATATTAATTCCTTTTTAACAACAACCTCTTATTTTATCTCATCTCCCAAACCTTTGATATTGTTTACTATTTCATAGACTCATAGAAAGTAAGCTTCTATGTTTTCATATTCATTCATATTCAATTGTTCAAACTTCGCTCTAAAAATTTGAAGTTTAGCTTCCTTAAATTTCTCATCTCCTTCGTAGATAGTCTTTAGTTTGTCCCACATTTATTTGAAGATTCATAATGCACCATATTGGTATGTATTGATAGAGTCAAACCATTCTCGATAGAATTTCCATCCCTTGAATCATTTTCTTCAAGTTTCTTTCCATCTCTATCCACCGAGGGAGTGGATGGTGCTTTGTTTCCATCTACTATTGATTTCCAAACATCGAATCCTTGTGCTTGTCTATACATCTTGATTCTTGTACTCTATAAGGCATAGCTATTGCTATAAAATTGTGGTACCCCAATATTAGCGTAATCCATGATCTCCTTTCAGTGGTTAGATTTCTTCTTGAAGGACCCACTTTGATACCAATTGTTGGATTACTGAGAGGGGGATGAATCAATAATGATAAATTATATTAATTTTAACGACCATATGTTCTTCAACAATATTTAGAATTTTATTCTCAACATTCAATATATCATCAATAATATAATCATAAACAACATCACATCGCAATAGATACATAGTACACCAGAATTTATGTGGAAACCCAATTGGGAGAAAACCACAAAATGCTTTTCTTATATGTCAAAATAATACATTCATTGGAAGAACCGACTTCCTCATTCTCCAGCTACAATTGGAAGGAGGATCTAACCCCCTATTCTCATGATGTAACCTGAAGGAAGCTACAACTCCCTAAATTCTATGTCTCCAACTAGAAGGGGGATACAACCCCCTAAGTACTCCATCTCTAAACAGAAGGTGGCTACAACAAATTATCTTTGCCCTGTCCTGTCACCCTGAAATAGAAGTGTAGACCAAATTTCATTACCATAATCATTGCCACTGTCACTATCACTATCACTATCACTGTCACTGTCACATCAACCTATATCCTGTCAACCTGTCACTGTATACCATGCATCAACTGTGTACCAACATGTGAACTATAACATGCATCAATAATACACCATGAATATAACCTATACCATATACCATAGCATCAACCATGTATATACGTGTACCATATCATCAATGAAGCATCTCAAAGAACCAATGCATGTCCCTCATGCATATTCCACCATACAACATGAACTCAAGGATATGAACTATAAAAACCATGTGATATAATGAACCATATATAATAGTGCTCCTTACTCACCCAAGAAACCAAGATATACCATATCCCAACACCAAACTATGCCTCAAGCATAAACCATATCATGACAAAAAGTAAGCATCAAAACAAGTATACAACCATACCAATACCTCTGTAGCTAACCTGGAAATTTGAGATGTTGATCTGTAAACTTCCTTCAGACTTTAGGGACCTAGTAACAACATTACTCAATCTTTCATAATTCTTTTACAGATCCACAACTTTCTCCTCTACTACCCACAAATATCTGCACTTTCCTTTACTGTAGCTTGGGTACACCAACACCCTTATGACCTGTAACCCACAGATACCTTAGAAACTAAGGTTACTCAATTTTGTTGTAACTACAATACTTTCACCTTCGACCTTCCTCAAAAAATACCATCACAACCTTAGCAAAAGGATCACTAGTTCACAATATAGATAATCAATGAATGAATGTGTGAGTGTTATGTGAATAACCCCTTGAGGTGTATTTATACTTTTTCTAGGTAACTCCTATCCTTAATTAGGGCTTTTAGAGTTTTCTTGTTACAACAAATTTACCATTTCATTAAGGATTTGTAACCAACTAGGGGCTTCTTGACCACTCTTCTGGGTTTACAACTTCTTAGGGCCATATCTCCCTAACCATGAGGAACTACGTGGCATTCCACATATCATCAGAAATGTCACGACGAGTACTATCCATTTATGAGTGTCTTTCCTACATTTACTTTGTGTGTTATGTCCATATTCCTCATTCAACTTCGGGTACCAAACACACACCGTCAAGGGTTGAAAACAATGAAAATCAAACTATCAACATCTTATGCTTGGTTCTTAAGAAAACGTTGTCTTGGGCCCTTGGGTAAGGGGTGTTCAATAGGACATTTCCTAGTTTATCTACTCCACAGTACGATTAGCACATAATCACGAGTATGAAAGATATCATATTCAATGTTAGTGATTTCGAATAGTGGAGTGCTTGATGATAGAAGTTTGGATGAGAACACACCTTGTTGAGAAGCAAACTTAGTAGGTGTTTGGAATGGAGTTAATTGGGAATCGTCATTCTACTCAGGGTTAATAATGTAAGACTCATTGTGACATCAAGGGTTTCATCATGGATTAGAATGGATAGGGTTAGGTTTATATGAATCTTTAGTATTCATTCATTTTGATGACCCTCCTAATGTCAATTTCATTGATGGGTCCAAATGGCCTGTGGAGAAGGAAAGGGAAAATGAATGATGGCGGGTCCCAATTAGACTTTCTCTTGTTTGGGATGTAAATTTTTGACCAATATGTGAGCTTGGTTTTCACTTAAAATTTTTCAATTACAAACTTGAGGATAGTCTGTCCTTCATAGAATTCTTATTAAAACTAAATTTACCTATCTAATATTGACTTAAAACTATCTATCCTAATCTACTCTAATCCTATCCCGATCAAGATAAATTCTAACAATATATACACAACATGAAATAGTATCACTGAGAGCATAATTAATTCATGTCAATCAATAATATGATAGAACAATAAAGCTACATATTGAATCATACATGTTGCATATTACACCTGTAACATTAGCCCTATATCCATTAGAAATCACAAATGTATAAGCACCTCAAATCACAAGAATAGAAATAGTTCATATGATAAACATCCAAAAAAATTATATAACAAAAGCATATGAGGAATAGTCCCATACACACTTGCAAACTTCCATTAATCCAAAAATTCCTTATAATCTTTATTTTCTCAAAAATAATAGTATCATTCAATCATACAATGGAAAAAAGTCCTTATCTCTTCTATGTATCTCTCTTTTATAGAATGAGAGAGTCCTTTTACATTCTGTAACTTTCAAAATGACAGTTACATCCTAACATTTCTTACACTCTTATCTTATATATAGTCTTAAATACTCATAGCCAAAATTTAGGAAGACCCTTTTCGAGGTAATCCCTCTCTATAGGAAGTCCACAAGTCAATTTTTTTGGATATGTCTTTGATTTTGTCCATTTGCACATTATCCATTTAAATATATCCATGAAGGATTCTCCTTGTCACTTCTCGCTTGAGGTCCCTTTGAATTCCTTTGGTGTAGTTATCTATTAGGGTTTCCATCTACACTAGTTTAATGATATAGTTATCCAAAGCTCATGGGTTTATTTCATTCATCATCTCTATTAATTTTTTTCTTTGATATCTATATTTTTCCACCTATGATATTATCATTTTTTTGGGGAGTTCCTAGTTTATCTCATCCATGTAATTCACATCAATATTTGCTAGGATATTGTCTATTGAATTCCACAATTCGAAACATGCTTTATTGGAAATTTTTACCAATTCTTCAAAATCCTCATAGGACTCTTTCCAAATATCTAGCATCAACTATGTATTTTCTATTTTGATTTTGCTATACCTAGGAAAATGTGTAGGGGAATATTCATACTTCTTTTTCCAGTCTAATATTGCATCAAAATATTCTTGAGAAAATTGTATGTTGTGATTCATCTCCTTCACCAAGTCTAAGAGTCTTCTTACCTTGTCATGAGAGTCTTGTATACTTTTTAACTCAGTGAAGAGGTTACCATGAGTTCCCATAAATTCCTCATTAACCATGATGTATTTTTCTATTAGAACCTTCCAGATATTCACAACATTATCACTGCCTTTCAATTAGGCTTCTAGCTCCTCCACCCTCTCTTCATTTTCAACAATTGTTTCTCTATTCTGTTCAGCGAGATGAATATGCTCTTGGTGCTTTTTTTTCCAGTGCCTCTATCTCTTTAAAATTTGTTTCTTATATGTTTCCACCTCAATCATTTGTATCAAATCTTGTGTATTAGACCACCTCTCAAATTCATTCTCATGTTGCTTCAACTAATGTTTCCACCTCAATATTCTTGTAACTTTTTCTTCATAATTGTCAAGTGCAGTGTTCAAATCAATAAAAACAATCCAGTTAGCACCTGAAAATACATGGAGAATATATGTCATGTCATTTGCTTCTTTTTTAGGGTTATCTTTCCCTAATTTACATATGGCATACATGTGGGGTGTTTCTTGAACATTGGTGGACCCTTTTGTTCTTTAAATTTTAGCAGGTCTTTTAGATATTCCTTTATTATACAAGATGTAGTATACTTCTCCTAGATGTGACATAAAATTGTCAAAATCTATTGACTAGAAGGAAGCATAGGAGAATCTAGGTGGTATTTTATTCAAAGGAGTACTTGGATCAATGGGAGTACCAAGGTATGAGAGTTTCTTCATTGGGTTAGGGATGGTTCCCTTGCTTTCGTATTCTTCCATCTTCTTCTTCGTCTCTATCTATGCTTCTTCCTTGATTCTTTATTCTTCTTATGTCCTCATTTCTTGTTCTTCTCTTCACATTCCTTCTTTTTTCTCTCTTCCTCTTTTTTCCTCTCTTCCTCTTCCTTCTTTTTTCTCTCTTCATCCTCCTCTTTTATTTCTTCCTATTCCTTACTTTTCCTTTCTATTTCTACTACTTCTATGGGTTTTTCTTGTTCCTTGTTATGTTATGCAGATTTTCAGAAAACTTCTTTTGATTTTCTTTCTTCCTCAATTTGATTGTTTATTGCTTCCTCTACTTTTCTCTTTTGTTATTCCTCAAGTTTTCTAGCTTCCTCCTTTTCTTTCTTTTGTTCTTCATCCTTATGTATTTATTCTTCTTCCATCTGTATTGATCCTTCTTCATCCTCCAAGTATTTCTTTCTTAATTTCTCATTCAGTTCTATGGATTTCCTTATTCTTTCCTCATCCTTTTATTGTTGGGTCTTTCTATTGGCATCCTCCTATTCCTGTGCACTAAGTATCAATTTTTTCCTTTGTTCTCAGAATAATTTTCTCTTTTGATCTTGATATTCCTAAAGTATTGCCAGTTGTTGAAAATTTCGAATGAAAGATATTACTTCTTAAGAATATCTTATCCCTCAGAAGGTAATGTCTTCTTCATTCGGGTCATGTTGGAATGTAGGTATCATACTCAAGTTTCTCAAATGATATGATATTATTCTGTTGTGGTCATGGCTTTTGGATTCCCATGTGCATAGAATTAATCATTTCAAAACCTCTGCTTCTTTTCTGGCACATGGGATGTTCATTAAGTTGAATCCTCCTACCTTGATATAAAATCTATTCCATATTCTTTTGTTACTCACCAAAAAGGATTCAGAAATACCTACCTCAACCACATGGTATGTTATTTATCTTCCTAGGAGTCTTTTCAAAACAAAATTAGGTAACAAATGTGGCGGAGAAGAGAACCAAAAAAACCTAATATAGGTGAAATGATTCTCCATATACTAGTCACTTAAGTCTCTTAGGGTTTCAACAACTTCAGAAGACAATCTCTAAAGGGGTTTGAAAAAAATAATTTGAAACAATGATGCCATGAAATCATCACATATTTCATAAAAATAGTTCATATAATTATAGTCCTAAATCTTTGAACAATAGAAATGTATAATTAGGAGGTAAGGATTCCAATTCTAATTTATTCCAGGAAATGAAACAAAATAGTGAATTTCATCAATTAAATAATCTCACATATAAAAACCTATATTTTTGTTTGTGTGGGCTTCATGAGTGTTGTGGAAGATATTATTTTTTAGGGTCTATGCCCAATTAAAAATATTCCCTACTTCTATGCTTTGGTTTCATGCCTGATTTATGATCACCTCTTCTTATGGGTTTAGGTGTGTGCATACTGATCATACTTCATTCTTGTATGGGATGACTGTTGGTTGAGAAGCTACAACACATAGTCCTCTCTTCTTGATGTTTGAATATACCTTCAAGTATTCATCCTCTACTGGAAAATATCCAGTGTGAAATATTTTGTATATTTCCTACCACAAAAGACACTTCTCGAGTTGATTCTAAGATCTAGTCTCCATTAAGAGAATGTCTTCTGGATTCTTCAACTGAGTTGGGGCATTAGGAATTATAGACCTCTTGCATCAACCTCAATCTCCAGACATCTTGCACCTTGTATGCTTGTATAATTCAAAGAGGAGTGAGAGTTTCATGTAGAGTTATACAATTCACTAGAGCATTTTCAAATCCAACCAATTCAAAATAATCCAACAATTTGGATTTCTACATATCTTAAATCAAAACTTTGTCTAATAAACTTGGTGTTTCAATCAATCAAATCTTAATTATGAAATTTGTCATTCTTTCGTCAACCATTAATACACATTACTTCAATATCTTGTAGGCATGAAATGTATATTCTATGCTGCGTTGTGGGCTTAGGCTTCATAGGTGAGGATTTAAAAAGGTACAAGTTACGTATAGATAAGAGATTTGGTCCTTCATGTAAATATTCTCCTGCAATACTTGAGGGAATAGATTTAGTGGGGGAAATCTTCATGGGAAGAGTCTTACAGGTGGAGAGTTTCACCAATACAAAACATGTTATGATACCCCAATTAATATTGCACACGAGGATTGTCCCACAAGGTTTGCAGTAGTTAGTTTTGTGGAAAAAGGTTCCATGGGAAGAATACTTTGTCATGAATTAAATTCTCCTGCAAGAATAATTAAGATTGGTCCATAGGTCAAGGGACACGAGAGAAACAATATAAGGTTTGTTTTAACAAGGATCCCATCCAAAAATATTCTCCCACAAATCTTCCAGGTAGAAAATTTTTCATGGGGAAAATCTTTCAACCCAAATTGAGCTTACTTGGGAGGATGAATCCGATTAGCTTGCGAAAACGGGGAAACTTGTCTTAGAAAGGGCCTCAAGGCTTGTTTATCAAAGAAAAGAGGATAGAAAGGGTATAAATAGGTACACATGCATATCATGATGTATGGTTGATCGACACATATGAATCATTTCATATGAATCCCCACAGGGAGTGGTTAAGTGAATATGAAAAGTATGATGGTAGTGATGTCTTCCTAGGAGATGACTCGACGATGAAAATCATGGGTGTAACACACCCACTATCATAGTTTAAAAATTTCGGGTTAATCTCTTACAAATGAGAAATCCCCAGAAGCCTGCATTAGCGAAATGCCAATCCCTGGTTCTATATTGGGATTCGGGGTTTCTTCTATCAGGGTTTTGACACCCACGATGTCTTGGCAACTACAATCACCGATCTCCAATCTCTGATTCACTCCTTGGTTGCCTCAGCCCCACTTGGCTAAGCCTTTGATCCACACGACCGGTTCCTATATGACCATACGACAGCTTCTCGTTGGGGTTTCAGAGTTTGCGGTGCCGAGGTGCACATGTACTCGGAACTCCCGATCCTCCGATCCTCGATGTGCTCCTAGCGTATTGGCTTTCCGGGCTAAGTCCTGGTCAATACGACCACAACGTTCACAAGACCACAGTCTTAATTCTTGTCGGGGTTTGGCGCCTTTCAATGTCATGGCGCACAAGTCCTCTGGACTCTCGACGCACCTTTACACTGGCTAGCCCCCTTGGCTATACCATGGTCCATGTGACCACTTACCATATGACTGTAGCCATATAACCTTCCATCGGGGTTTCGACATTTGCGATGACACAAAACACATATACTCAGGGCTCGCGATATCCCGATTCCCGATTCTCTCTGGATGCTCGACACGCATCCCTTGGATCAATGGCTTATGATGGTGTCAGGAATTCACATATCGCGGTTTTGTAATATAAGGGTTTCATGTCCTTGAAATCCCCGATACGCCGATTCCCAATATGCCAAACTCTGACTTTTTGGTAT
>JASDQU011310321.1:6382-25223 GCA_032191745.1 Picea mariana
AATTAGGGATGTGGGTTAAAGGTTGTCGTAATTTCCGTCATGCAAATCAAGAGACAAATAATTTTGTGAAGGCATACCATAGCTTATTGAAGTTCAGATTTCTACTTGATCAAATAAAGAAATGTGCTCGTAGAATGGATTGGTTTCTATATATGTTGTTGATACATGTAGAGCTGTATTATAGATTCAAAGACATTTTGAAAGAAGAAGGATATTTGAATAACCACAAGAAGGATAAATAGTTTGAATCCTCAGTGGAGAAAGCTAGAAGAATTCCAGATGATGATTGTTGGCTACATGAAAGAATATCCCATGCATACTGGGTGAGGAGTCAAACCGATCATGACAAAAAATACCTTGTGACCTAGTATCGCAAGAATTTTATGGTGTGCGAATGCCCATAGTCTATTCGTGGAAACACCTGCAAGCATACCATAAAGGTGGACTAGTTGTACTTCCTATCAAAGGGTTCAAAGCCATCATTGGATCAGAATGCATAGACTAATATATTTGATGATGCAACACCTAATGCATTCAATGATCCTCTCGGGATAATTATGGAGACATCAATGATTGATGTAAATGTTGACACGACTCCTGTGGCCATTGGAAGTGTTGATCAAGATGATGAGGCACTTCGATTGGCTAGGGATGAATTGTTGGGATACCTAGATGTGCTTCGAAATAGTCCTCCCGCTAATTTAACGAACACCCCAGAGATGGTGGACTTGATTAAAAAGATGTTGGATGAGGCCAATAATCGACACATATTAGATTTTAATTTCACACTTGGGCTGAGTGCTTTTGAGTCATCTCTCAAGCGAAAGAAGAGTTTCGTCAACCCTACAAATAAAAGGAGAAGAAGAAAAATAAACAGAGTTTTAGAAATTGATTTAAATGTCCATCCCTCTGAATATGAACCATTCCATATTGAATATGTCAACAAACGGGGACGTCCTCACTCAAACAATGCATCTCCTATTTTCCCCGGTAAGTTGGATTGAGTGAGAAGATTTATTTGTTTAGGATTTTTTGTGTACCCATCCTCATTTTTGACTTGTAGTGTTATGATGATTATAGATGTGGAACATTTCGTAGTTGTACAGATATTATAATCCATCAACAAAAAGAAATATATTTAAATGTGAAAAACTCGATAAATATTATAACGTATCAACAAGAAGAGTTCACACCTATTTTTCTTTATAGTGCATGTGCATGTCCTCTTTGTTTGGGAAACATATTTTGAATAGAATGATGGGTGATGATAATTGGATTTCCCACTCTTTGCTTCATATAGGGTGAGAAAGGTCCTTTTGCGACCCCTGCTGCGTGTATTTGTGCACATGTTTGTTTTTTCTAGCATAGAGGATTCTCTAATATCACCCTCATTTACCACATTTTTGACCTCTCCATGACTTACCATAGTTATTTCCTCTCCATCACTGCGATCATCTTTAATAAACAAAGTTGTTTCTTTCCCATCAAGGACAATTTTTCTTGGATCTTCACCACATTTATAAGAAGATGGATGCAAATTCACTGAAAAATCAAATGGGTCATCTAATCCCATGGGAGTCCTATCAAAAGTTGGTGGGCCTAAGGGAACATTGTCTAGTGTCATATCAAATATTGGCCTAGAGCATTTCCCATAGGAACACTGAATAGTGTCATCAGTATGAAATTTCTCATTTTCTTCAGTGATGGTGTTTGGTGTCTTATCATACAAATCCTTTGAACTTTGCTCGAAACAATGAATGGTGTAAATACTATCAAATATCTGATTTTATTCAACAACAACGTCTGGTGTCTTGTCATATAATGGGTTTGAAATTTGGTCAGCAAAAGTATCAAACTTTGGTGAATTAAAAGGAGTTTCAACATTTTCCCCAACAATAGGAATTTGACTCATTCCTTCCCCATCTTTAACACTTTCATTTACCCTTTCCTCCATATCTGATGAAGATGGATCACCAATAGATACAATATTTCCCTACATATATTCAAATAAATACATGCATTGTCAAAAAATATGTCAATAAAAGAGGTTTTCATTTAGTTTTTTGTAGAATTATGTAACAAAACATGTGGTATATTACAAAATGTACACTGGGTGACTTTTCAATAGATAAGGTATCACCCTCTTTACATTGGGAGGAGGTAGACAAAATTTTCTGTTGAAAGAAAAACATGCTAAAGAAAAAATGATTTTATTAAATACCATGTAGTATTGAATTCATATCCAACAAAAAAAAAAACAAATTTGAATAGCTCATAAGGGTGGTGACTCATTAAACATTTTACGTAGCATACTCCAATTTTTGTCCTTAATGATTTTCTTGCGAACATTTTTTTTAATGAAGATTTGTTTTCCTTTGATTGAGTGTCATATTCATAAACACATCTTCTCACACGTTCCAAAGCATTTTCACTCAAATCTTGAGCACACTTCACCTCCAATAACATGAAAATAAAATGAATACATCGGTAAAGCATAATTTAATGAAAATATCTGAAAATAAAATTTCATTAAAAAAAACAGTGTACCGCATTTTGAACCTCTTTTCGAATGGTAGTGGTCTCAACAACCTTTCTATTCTTCTTATAATGATATTCAACATCGTAATTTTTTTGGTAACGATCTATTTCCAATTTGGATTCAGATCTAAGCTTGTACCGAAAGCCATGTGACGCACCAACATGCAATGTTATGGGTCCCCAAGAAAGTACTTCTTTTCTATGTTTATTAAATGTAGAACACTTGGTACGTTGTAGACCATTGCATTCACTGGCCAAACAATAAAACTAGTTGCACCCATTATTTTCCTTAAAAACTCTATAATTTGAATCCTCCTGAAATAGTTACGCATTGATATATTTAGTTCATGTAATACATTGCATCACTAATAATACCATGTTATGTATCTAGTAAATAAATAAATAATCAAAACATCAATTGTTTAGAGAAAATAAAAACCTGTACTATGGCCATCTTATTCAAAGTTGTGATTTTTATCCAACTTTTGTTGCAAGACCTACAAAAATAATCATGTATTATCTTAGTAAATACAAGGCAAAATAATCAACTACTACAATAAGAATGTTTTTTCATGCAGAATGACACCCCATGTAGAATTAGTAGGTCTAAGTCTAAGTAAAGCCATGGAAACTCACAAAAGAATATTTTGTCATATGGATAATATAACTTTACAGTAGTGAAGATGGAAAAACACAAACTAAAAACAGTTCAACGAGTACATCACACAACACTAACTCACTTTCCCTACAAAAATGGTCCCGAGGTCTTCTTTTCATTAAAATTTTAGTACATGGTTCTCCAAAATTACAAAAAGTAAGAGCCCTTTTTGTCTAGTGCTCTTGGGTATATAACTAATCATCTTAATAATACATTAGCACAATACTTTATACAATTCATTACAAAATTGGAAATTTATTCTCCTCCCCAGCTTTGATTTTGTAGATAGGAAGTCCAAATCTTATGATAAGAAGAGATCATTTTAATTCTCCTAAAAGGAAAATTTTCTAATGTAATTGAATAATCGGTTGTTTTCTAAATTATAGTCTTCATGTCTGTTTTCAAAGCAGCCAAGTAAGAAATTAGCATATGATGTTCTCTTTTTGTCTCAACAATATGTTCTTTTAAAGTTTCTTAGGTTACTCTTTGAGTTATGCTTATGAAGATTTCCCTAGCATTCATGGCCTCTTCTAATTCTGCAAAGACTTGCTCGGTTGGCCTTGGATTTCTCAAATCCTCGATTTTGGGCAGCCTACATTTTTCAATCAATTTATCTGCCAACAAGTAAAGCCACTTGTAGGTGCTAATGGAGTATTCTATGCCTTACTCCAACTTAATTCCAATGCTTTGGGCCCTTGCAATGGCTGCCTAGTTCATTTGATGTTCATCTTCAATCATCCCTGGGACTTCTGGGGGTGCATCTGGATGTTCTCGTGGACACCTATTTATAACATCGATGGCGATGCATACTCCTGTCAGCTCGATGTTCTTCTTCTTAACTTGATCAGATAATGACAAAATTCGAGAAGCTATGTCCTGGAGTTCCTGTAGACAATGATATACTTGCTTTTCCATATCACATAATTCTTTGTGTAATTCATTAGCACATGCTTCATGATCCGTGACACTATTCCTTTCTTGTTTATAACATCTATTTTCTTCCTCTAGGGCTATGTTTTGAGCCTTGTATTCTCCTATTTCTTTGATATAGTCTCTGATAATTTTCTCCATGGGCTTTGTAAATGCTACACTAGCAGAGACCATAGCTATAGGATCCTGGCTAGTGTTTCTGACTATTGTTCTTTCTGTAGTTACTGTAACTGGTTGAAGACTTGAAATGAGAAATGTTCTTACAGTTCGTTGTATAATATTTCCCTGGGCCCTGTCAAATATGAAAGAGTCTAGGTCTGCCACTCTATTAGATTTGAAGGACGTTAACCCCCCCAAACACTAGTTCTCCCAAAGGGAAATGGCCTCAAGTCAATGGTATGCTAGAATCCTCAGGTAGGTTGGTATCCATGGGATCAGTGTCATCGATTTCCTCTTGTGATTTCTTTTCCTCCTTTTTCTTTTTCCTTTCTTCTTCTTCTTGTTTGAGCTTTTCTTCTTTTTTTGCTCGGAGTCTCCTTTTCTCTTGTTCCTTTTCTCCCTTCCTCTTTTTCTCCGCTTCTGCTATTGCAATTTCTTCTTCTAATGCTTCCTTATGCCGAAGTGATTCAACCTCCTTCTCCAACCTTTCTTTTTCAGTTGCTTCTTTAGCTTCAACTTCTTCTTTAGATTTCTTATGACGAAGTGCTTCAAGCTCCTTCTCCAACCTTTCTTTTTCTTCTACTACTTTAGCTACAACTTCTTCTTCAACTTTCTTTTTCTGAAGTTCTTCATGATCGTTCTCCAATATTTCTTTTTCTCTTGTTTCTTTATCTGCAACTTCTTCTTCATCTTTTTCCTTGGCTTCTGCTTCTTTAGCTTCATTTTCTTGCTCGACCTTTGAGTTTTCTTTAGTCGTAGAGCTGCCTCCCCTTCTTAAGATAACCTCATCATAATTATGTGCCTTTTTGTATATATCCTCATCTCTCCATGTTTCAGATGCATAAGGCCACTTATGCTCGAAAAGTTTACAGTGTTGGCTGACAACCTTCTGGGGATCATATCTATGGAATATTCCTTCCTCGAAATGGAATGTTGCCAAAGCCTCTGCCTCAACATGTGCCTCCTTTGAGTTCTTGAAATTGTAGGATCCCACATAGAATGGTAGTGGTGACCACGAAAGTTTCTAATATTTTAAAAGGGATGCCCCAACCCCATGTACAAGGGTGTGGTATGCTACCTCCCGCAACACCAGTTTGTCAGGCACAAATTTGGGAAGTACGTGTGGAGGTTTGGTTGATTCGTAGATCCCGATATAAGTCTCATTCTCAAGTATAAACGAATCATCAATTTCGCTGATAGCTTCCATTGCTTTCTCTGACATGCATGGTGCTCAGGCGGAAAATAACAATTGGAACAACAGAATTAAGAAGTGGTCGCAAATCTTTTGATAGTGCACTCGATATTTATGCTACCACAAGTCCTGACAATAGACATGAATAGGGAGGTCACTTTTTTTCCATATACAACCCATTATTGGGTAAGCATGTTCTTGGAAGACCATATCCAACATGTAGGATGACATGTGGAAATGTAGATACTTCCCCGACACTACATGTTTTACTATTGATATGGAATTTTCAAGGTTGGCTGAGAGGATAGCCACCCAGTTAAATATATGACCAGTAATTGTGATAGTGTGTATCAAGGGAACCCAAGATTCCTTGAATGTTGAAGTGTCTTCTTCTCCATAAATCCTGCACATAAGGGTTACAACATATCTGTAAGGGGCTCTGAGCATTTTCATGGGATAATCTCCAGATGTTGATCTAAAAATTACTCTTGGAACCCACCAGTTCTTAATTTCTTATCTGCAATCTAGAGGACATTTCAACATCCATTCATTTGTGAGTTGAATCTCTTCAATAGGAATCTTATAGTATGCATGTATAGTTGAGGCCTGGAATGATGCAATATATTTCCCTTCAGTATCTTTTATAAGCCTATTGTCAATGTCAATTCGATGGATGATCCAAGAAATAACATCTGCACACTGGAACACTTCGGGATGTGCAAATATCTGATAAATTTGAGGCCTTTTTAGAGCGTGGTAGACACCCAAGTCTCGATCATCATTTGATACCTCGATATAGGAATCTTAGTGGAACATCTGGTAAATTTCTCCCCATTGATATGCCACGTCATTTTCCACGATGCAGGTGGTGTCGTTGTAAATGGGGCCTTCCCCTCCTTTGTCTGACCCAGCTTCAATAATGGTCTCTTTGCCAGGCCTCCTCTTGTAATGTTCCATAGATGTTCCTGTGATTCACTCACAACAAGCTAGGATGTTAGTATGCTTAATATCTTCACATTTAAGTTGAGGTAAACTCTAAATCGATTGATCTTAATTGATTCAGTGCAATTCAATTATGCCTTGTATTTCTTTGCAACAATGTTCAAGTTAGAACAATAGACTGATTTAATGAGCTTTGAAACTGTGGTACCATTTACCATCAAGGACACATTTCTTCTTGTAGAAGACCTCATATTAATGTACGTTTCAAAAACTGTGTTGTATATCTTGAATGAGCATTACAGTTCAAAGTGCATGAGAAGATCTTATAGAACATTCAAGTTGTTCATGATTGTTAGCTTGTAGCACTTCTCACTTCAACATTTACTAGAAAATATGGAAGCATACTCCAATGTTTCCTTAGCCTTAAAACAAGGACTCCATATGAGGACCCATACAAAAAGGATTAGAGGGGATTTCACCTCAAAACATACAAGAATAGACATTTAGTGCATTCCATGTAAAGTATTCTAGATTCACCCTCTCAAATTATTCCTCACTTTGTCGCAACTTTATCATAATATACTAACCATGATTCAATCTAGTTATAGCTAGAAATACAATATATATTAATTGCACATGAGTTATTGGCTTTCCTAGAGGCTTCAAAATAGGTATGTAATATTCAAAAGTTAGCCTACCTCTTATATCTCATATTATTGAGATCATTATAAGGGGCGTTGTTAATAGATTTCTTATCCCCGATACCACTGCAAATTTATTTTCTTGGAGTTCATGGAAGGACGTGCTAATCCTTGGGTAAGGCCTAACCTCAACTATGTTGCACAAGCACTAATTATCTATTATAAACTCATATTTCTATCCATCATGGTCTTAGCATGTCATTCACAAATGACAGATAACTGTCTATAAAAGGAAGTTATTCTGGTATGTACTGAACAATGAGATGACTATGAGTATGTATGTACTGACAAAATACTCATCTCATTGTTCAGTACATGAGAAGTTCTTGCATCTATAATATAACGATGCAATTTTGGTCAAATTCCATCGTAGCATCAAATAAATTACATTATAGTATCCAAACTTTGGTTACATCAAATACACTTGGCATAGTAGGAGAACTATAATGACATTGTATCTATCTACGTTCTTGGGTTGAAGACACAATTGCGGAATGTTGCACATCTATAATCATCATAACACTACAAGTAAAAAATGAGGACGGGTACACAAAAAATCCTAAACAAATAAATCTTCTCACTCAATCCAACTTATCGGGGACAATAGGAGATGCATTGTTTGAGAGAGGACATCCCCATTTGTTGACAGATTCAAACTCGAATGGTTCATATTCAAAGGGATGGACATTTAAATCAATTTCTAAAACTCTGTTTCTTTTTCTTCTTCTCCTTTTATTTGTAGGGTTGAGGAGATACGAAAGAGAGAAAATCTATTGACAGGTCACTGAAAGAACTGTTGATGATGCAGGTCAGTGAAATTCCTGATGATGCATTGATGGACTCCTCCAACCAGCCTTGTGAGAATCACTATTGCAGTACATATATAATTAGTAAGTTCCATAGTTCCACCTGAGAAAGGGGTGTAGCAAGGTAGTTCTAACACTTATGCTGCCCAATGATGCTCATTTCCAGTTATCATCACAACATCATCTGTAGTTCACAACATCCGAAACACATAATTTGTTCTACTGATGCTGGAAGGGGTGGAAATACTTTTTAGCGTGAGTAACCACTGCAATCATCATTTAATTACATTTCTTAACAAGATTTCTAGTGTTTGGCAATGTCAGTTTAAGAATATCTTTGACAATTTCACATTTCAATTTTTTAAATTTATAATTGTGTTTTTGAATGATCATGATGAACCTACTGTGTTTACACTGTACAAATTCACTTTGACATAGAGGCCTAAGGATTTACAAACCCTAATTGTGTTAACATTGCCAAACGTTTAGAGACCATTTAACTTCAAAAATAAAAGATCAAGGAGCAACAAACCCTAACTCTGTTAACTTTGCACGAACATTCAAGACCATATTAGTTATCTGAATGGGATGTCTGGGGAGCACTGAAGTAATTATACTTTCAAATGCTAAAATCAATGAAACTATAACAACTTTCAAAGTTTCAAGCCACACGATTAAACATTTCTATGAAAGAAAGTTATCGGAAATTGCAATAGAAAATGATTTAATTAAACAAACATAAATATGGCAATGGAAAATGATATTAATCAGTTTGTCAGAAAATATGGCCAGAGAAAATACAGAGGGAAAAATCCCTTGAATGTTATACATCAAATCCTTTAAGAAAGTAAGTAAAATTTCATGCTTCAAAACATTGCCCCATTTACTTTTCATTCATCTAGCCAATTCGTGAACTAGAATTGAAAAAAGATCAATACAAAGCATGCAAAAAATTACAAGTTTGACTTGGAAATAAAATATCACAATTTCTTATCTGAGTATCAATATCTACTGTAATCATGTCCTCATAACTAAATATTGGGAGTTGGGGGTCTACGAATTTTAAAATCTAAAAGTGAAAGGTACAACATTGACATTTTATAAAAAGAAATTTAAAGAAAAAAATACGCATCTCCAATATCTATCTAGTTGGGAGACAAATATATGTAAGGTCTAGAGCCTGCCAAACTTTAGGGCCTACTCATATTTGGAAGGTTTAAAACATGTCTTTCCTTGTGCCCAAACTAAGGTAAGAACATGGTTTGTGCTTAATATGTGGCAGATTTATGGTCTGTGCTTAATGTGGTAGATTTATGATTCACCTTAAAGCTCGTTTCAAAATCAAAATCTACCTATCATGTGATTCAACCTATATTATATACATTATATCTGATCGTAAAGGCAGATAGTCAAAATTCTATCCCTTCCTGTGTTACAGTGGGTGACTGTACCATGCTAATGCAGCCTTGGAGCCCTCGTGTTACCCATATTGATATGCATTGAAGAGAAGCATGGAGAAATGCATATATCTTAAATTCTTTTATTTTTACTATGCTTAAGAAATCCAAATTTATATTTTATTTGGATTGTATTTCAAAATTTTTGATCATCTAAGACTAACATGGATCTATGTGAGTTATATTTTTATATGATCATGTCACTAATATTTATCAAGATGATAAACAAGTTACCAAACTCTCAGATGAAGTTTTCCATATCACCATTTACATGATTAAGGAGAATTAAAGATTTTGTGTTTCATGTGAATATCACATCTAATGCACATTGTATCACACCATAAAAATCTTTTGGTGTGACATGCAAATTATGACTTTGGTGTCTCGTGGAAGATTTAACTTTGTGTGTGAAACACTTTACTACTTAAAAGTTATGAATAGTGTGGTGTGTCACCAAAGACTTATCTTGCACTGCGATATACCACAATTTTTAAAACTTTACAATCATGTGATAAATTATCTTGCAATATGATATACCACATTTTTAAAAACTTTACAATGTAAATATTGCTACAGAACTTTTTTCAATGCACAGGTCGCACGAAAGGAAACTTCCATGGGATGCACACAAACGAGATCTTTCATGCGGTGCCACATGTCACAACTCAAACATGTGTGAAATGGTAAAGAAAGGGAAAATTTACACAAGTTTTCGAAAAACTTTTTAAATTAAACGCTTTTATCAAATTTCCTGATCGTGCTCAATCAAATTATCCAACTGACCGGCACATGATACTCTTTTCTTCCCCTCAATCATTATAGTTCGGGAAGATATGCCCCCTATATATATCATTCTTACTATCAATAATTAGTCTTGCATTAGTCTTGCCGGTCTCACCATTCCTTCTTATTAATTACTAGTTTTTGCATTAGTTAATTAGTTCATTAGTATTGCATTAGTCCGACCTCTATTAATTAATAAGTCAATTGAGGCTAGTTTGCTAGTTTTTCAATATATGTACTAGTTTCCCTAGTTTCTACATTAGTGAATTAGTTTATTAGTCTTGCATTAGTGAATTAGTTCATTAGTATTACATTATTTTACTTATTACTTATTAAGATGACCAACCAATTTGATAGAACGAATTGCAGAGACTTGCTTGTCGTCCCTATAAGAGATACAAGTTATTCTCTTCTTTTCAAAGCACCCCACAACACAACCTTATTATTACCACATATTACCCATGTTCAAGATGAGTTAACGTGTCAAAGCACAAGAAATATCTCTTTGTCTATCTCGCCCACGCAACAAAGAAAGAAATTCAAGCTGCATTGCTTCCTTGCCCTATTCTTATTAATAGCGCAAGACCAGAATTCTATTTCCTTTGTTGCCTCACAACATTGAACTTCAACATGAATTCATTTCCTTGATGGTCCTACGCATAGCGATTGAGGGGAAGAAGAAGAGAGGAGCATAGTGATTTGAGGAGAATAAATAGAAAGGAGGGTGGAAACTAATATAAGGGATGTCTTCCTGATATATATAAGGGTGGATGATGTATGTTCCCCCTCCTATACCTATTCTTTTTCTCTGGCCCCTCAAAGAGCTCCACTCTGCTTGGTTGAACCTTTTAGCTAACCTAGTGAACGATCAAGACCTAACGATCAAGACTAGGATCTTACCTGCCTGAGTGAGTTAGATATTTGAAGGTAGATATGGAGGGTTAGTGTCAGTGCTTACTTTGTTGCGCTTTCTAAACACTTTCCAGTTAAAGAAATTCCATAGACAAAGAACTTCCTCAGACATACGTCTTATGTAGAGTCTTCCATTAGGAGTGGGACAAGCATTTTTTTCCACAACTGTCCATGATTAATCTATCTAGTTGGTCGCTGACTCAAGGGGGTTTCCCCCCCCGAAAGTGAATTGCTCACTTTACTAGAGGATAGACTAACTCTAACTGGTAGTCTACGCTATGCTTTGTTTAACTAGTCACAACTGTTTCGTTTCAGCTATGGTGATGGGATAGTCATATTATAGCTTGTTCTAGGAGAAATGCCACGAGGTAGGTGATTTTTACCGTGAATGCACTACTAATTAATAATAGTTCAAGAAATTATATATCACTAAGAAACAATATATCAGAGACTATATCATAGAATATTTGCAAATATCACATAAAAGGCAATAATGTCTATTATCCAAGGAATTGATGAAAGTTGAATTTTATTGCAAGTCAGGCGAGGAGACAGGCGGTGATGTAGCTTGGAGCGTAGTCCGGGAATGAGCAAAGTACAACGAGGCATATATATTGGGGCAGGAGTGACTTCTATGAAGAAAATCCTTTCCATCCTCCTTCACACCTCCTAGGACATATTTCAAATGAAGAGCACCATTAAATAAATTTGAAATTTACCATTTAATGGATGATGTATGGATGGTGTGGAAAGGTGGTGAATTGATGGCGGGATTTGAATGCAGGAAACTAGATGTGGATGATGTATGGATGGTGGTCAGGAGATTCACCGGGAGATGGGACAGTTAAAAGATGGATGTGGATGATGTATGGATGGTGGTCAGGAGCTCCGGTGGGAGATGGGACAGACAGGGGGCCGGAGCTCGAGCTCTGACATGATCGGTGATGAGAGTCACACATAAAAGGGCTACCAGACAAGGTCCATTTCATTTGGACTTTAGCCTATGCCCTATGAGCAGGGCGATAATTCTTTCGTTCATCACCACTCTTTTGGATTTTTTAAGCAACCAATAAAGTTTCTTTCGAAAGAATATCTATTTGACAATTAAGATATTTGTACTCATGTAAGAAAGATATATGGTTAAAAGTTTCGTTCATTTTTTAAACTTGATTGAACATAGGACTTAGAACAAAATTAGACATTTTGTGTTTGTTATTCATCCAATTTATGATTATAGAGAAATTTCTCATTCCTTATAGCCTTGTCACTCCTTTATTTGTTGCTAGTTTCATTAACCATTGTGCATGGTTGTTGGCATCTTCACCTAACTTTCTTTGAACCAGAGAAGATGTGAATAACTAAGGAAGGGCATATGATGAAAATCATTGAACGATTGTAGAAATACGCCCAGGCTCATTGAACAAATAACAAAAAGCTCATGAAATTCAGGGATCAACAAGGAAAATTCAACTTAAAGTTGATGCAAAGTCTGGAAAGAATAGAAAAGAAGTTGGATAAGGAGAGTGACTCAAGAAAAATAGGGAGTCGCAAGAAACCTTAGAGGAAAAGAAGATCAAGAAGCGTTAGCAGACATCATCGTCACTCCCCGAAACATTCCAATAAGGAGGCACACAGTAGTTCAAGCCCATTTCCTACCAGAAAGCATAGGAGATATGGAGTGGATGAACTGAAGGGTGAAATGAATAAGATTAAACCTCCTACTTTTGACGGAAAACACAAGAAAGATGAGGATGCCAAGACTTCGCTGCTGGGCATAAGGAAATATTTCCAACTGTAGAACTATTATTCTCATGCAGAGGGAATAATTTCCATTTACCAACTTAAATGAAAGGCATTCGTATGGTGGGAGCAGCTTGTGCAAGTACAACACATCAGAGAGAAGAATGTTACTTGGAGGGAGTTCAAGAAGCATTTTGAAATGAAGTACTTGAATAAAAGATACTATGACAGAAAGATGAAAGAGTTCTTTGAATTCAAGCTTGGTAACATGACCATTGATGAATACAAAAAGAAGATTTTTGGAATTGCTGAAGTATGTCCCATTTATCAAAGATGAGACTGTCAAGATTCAAAGGTATCTGAATGGAATTCCATCTTCCATCAGTGACAAGATCCAGTATGATGACCCAAAAACAATGGAAGAAACTATAAGGAGGGAAAAATACTTATATGATCAGCAAAAAGAAAATCCTACTTTCCAAAAACCTTGGGAAGACAAGAAGAAGTTTAAAAGGGAGCAGAGGAAAAAAGGAATCAAACCACCTTTTTTCAGGAATAAATCTTAAGGATAGCCGGGTTTTAGAGAGCCCAGGAAGGCTGAAGTGGGTGGAAAAATTCCAAGAGAGTCACCTATGGAATGTTGGGGCTGTAAAGGAAATCATAGGTACATATATTTCCCCCACATAAATGACAAAGTGAGATTTGTCCACAATGTTCAACAGGCAGAAACAGTGGAGGACATGGGAAATAGAGTACCAAGGATCTACGCATCCCTGGACAACAAGAAAGCAGAATATCAGTCGCACATGATTGAAGTGGAAGGTATGATCAACAACCATGCCTTTACTATTTTAATTGATTCAGGGGCTAGTCATAGTTATGTAGATCCTAGAGTGGTGGAAAGTTTTCAATTGTCGAGAAGAAAACATGGAAAATCTTTGTTAGTGCAGATGGCTACAAGAACCAAGAGAAAGGTTACATAATTGGTTAAGTTCTGTTTAGTGGACATGAATGGACTGAGCACGAGAGTTGAATTGAACATTTTACCTTTAGGTTCCTATGTTTTTCTAATTGGGATGGATTGGTTGGACCAACACCATGCCATCTTAAACTGTCGTAACAAGGCATTCACTTGCCTGGATGAGGAAGGGAATCAGAGAATAGTCCAAGGAATTCCCAGGGCAGTTACTGTTAGAGAAATCTCAGCAATGTAGCTGAAGAAGTGTTACAGGAAAGGATGTCAATTATTTGCAACCCATGTGGAGGAATCATCTAAGGATAAGGTGTCAAGTATTGAAGACCATGTAGTATTAAAAGATTTCGAGGATTTCTTCCAGGAGGTACCGGGACTACCCCCGAAAAGAGATATTGACTTTTCTATAAACTTGATGCTTGGAGAAGCTCCAGTATCAAAAGCTCCTTACAAAATGAGTACACCAAAGCTAAAAGAACTACAATTGCAACTTGAAGAGATTCTTAAGAAGGGGTATATATGCCCAAGTGTGTCACCTTGGGGAGCCCTGGTCCTGTTCGTGAAGAAGAAACATGGGACATTGAGATTGTGCATTGATTTCAGACAGTTGAACAAAGTGACTATTAAGAACAAGTATCCTCTGCCGAGGATCAATGATCTCTTTGACCAGTTGAAGGATGCTAAGATATTTTCAAAAATAGATCTTAGATCGGGATATCACCAGGTAATAATAAAGGATGAAGACATCAACAAGACTGCCTTCAGAACAAGGTATGGCCATTATGAATTCATAGTGGTGCCATTTGGGTTGTCGAATGTGCTCATTGTCTTTATGTGCCTAATGAATGGTGTATTCAGGGACTATCTGGACAAGTTTGTCATAGTATTTTTGGATGACATCCTGGTGTATTCCAAGTCGGAGGAAGAGAATGAACATCATATGAATATGGTGTTGCAAGTGCTAAGAGAACACTAACTGTATGCCAGGTTGAGCAAATGCTTGTTTTTATCAAAAGAAGATCCATTACTTGGGGCATATCATTTCAAAGGATGGGATAGCCGTGGATCCTGAAAATATAGAGGCCATTAGAGAATGGTCAGCACCTAAGAATGTGACATAATTCAGATGCTTTATGGGTCTAGCTGGCTATTACCGAAGGTTCATTGAAGGGTTCTCAAGGATAGCTCACCCTATCACTTCTTTGAAAAGGAAGGAGAATAAGTTTCAGTGGACAAAAGAATGTGAGAAGAGCTTCCAATGATCGAAGCAACTGTTAACCAGTGCTCCAATCCCGAGGATTGAAGATCCGAATAAAGATTTAGTAGTGTGTACAGATGCATGCAAGGAAGGACTGGGAGGAGACCTCAACCATAACGAATTTGTAATATGTTATGAGTCTAGGAAATTGAAAGAGCATGAAAATAATTATACAACTCATGATTTGGAGTTGGCGGCTATTGTTCACGCTCTAAAGAAATGGAGGCATTACCTCATGGGAAGGAGGTTTGAACTAAGGATAGACCATAACAGTCTGAAGAATTTGTTTGATCATCCAACCTTAAATGCTAGGAAGAGTAGATGGCTAGATTTCCTTTGTGAGTACGACTTTGATATCACGCATATCAAAGGAAAGGAGAACAAATTGGTTGATGCACTCAGTAGGAGAGTGCATGAATTACATGCTACAACCATTAGCATGTACCAAACTGATATTAAGGGCAGAATTTTGGAAGTTGCAAATGCAGATTTGCAGTACATGGAGTTGGTAGCAAAGCTACAACAAGGTAAGATGCTACAGAAAGTGGAAGATTATAAGTTGGGAATTGATGGAACACTCATGTACAAAAACAAAGTTTATGTACCTAATGTCCAGGAATTGAAACTTATGATTTTGAAAGAAATGTATAATGTGCCTTATGTTGGGCACCCTGGATATCAGAAAACTATGGCAGCAGTCAAGAGCCATTAATTTTGGCCAGGTATGAAGAAAGAGATTACAGAATACATCGCCAGATGTATGGAGTGTTATAAGGTTAAATTTGAGCACATGCAACCAACAAGTTTGCTACAACCTTTACGCATCCCTGAGTGGAAGTGGGAAGTAGTGACAATGGATTTCATCACAGGATTTCCCAAAGTAAGCAAGCAACATGATTCAATCATGGTGGTGGTGGAAAAGCTTATGAAAGCTGCCAATTTTATTCCATTAAAGAATACTCACAAGGCAACTAACATTGTCGATATATTTATGAGGGAAATGCCACGATTGCACGGTGTTCCCAAGACAATTATGTCTGATAGAGACCCAAAATTCACCTCAAAATTATGGAAAGCGTTATTAAAAGGGTTCATAACGAATTTAAACTTCATCACTTCTTATCATCCTGAGTCCGATGGGTAGACAGAGAGGGTGAACCAAGTGATAGAATACATGTTAAGGATGTATGTAATGGACAAACCATCTAAATGGGAAGACTACCTACACTTGGTATAATTCGCCTACAACAATGGGTATCAAGCATCACTGAAGATGAGCCCGTTTGAAGCACTTTATGACAGAAAGTGCAACACTCCAGTAAGCTGGGATAACCGAGCTGATAGAGCAGTAGTTGGACCAGAGTTGCTCAAGGAAATGGAAGAACAAATGATGAATATTTAGTAGAATTTGAAAGCTGCCCAAGACAGGCATAAAAGTTATGCTGATAAAAACATAACCCACAGAGAGTTTAAAGTGGGAGAGCATGTTTTCCTAAAAGTGAAAGCCAACAAAAGTTCCCTGAAGCTAGGAAACTATTCAAAGTTGGTAGCCAGATTTTGTGGACCGTTTGAAATCCTAGAAAGGATTGGACCAGTTGCATATATGCTTGCATTGCCTGCATACATGACTGTACATAATGTTTTTCATATTTCATTTCTTAAGAAATATATACCTGATGCTAATCATGTAATTGATCGGAATATGATTCAGGTGGAGCAAGAAGGCATATTGCAGGTGCATCTGATGCGTATACTGGACCAAAAAATCAAGCAACTCAGGAATCGAGCCATAGATCTTGTAAAAGTCTAGTGGACCTAGTATGGTCTTGAGGACACAACATGGGAGCATGAAGATGCTATGCGGGCAGAGTACCCACATCTTTTTGAAGATTTTGGAAATCTTGTTGTTGTTTTGTAAATAAGTTGCACTGAGGACAGTGAAAAAATAAAGGGAGGGGATTGAAATACCCCAAGGCCGAGCCCCTTCTGAATTGTATTTTTGCTTATAGGCTGGTGAGCCAAGTGGTTATAAACTGAAAGAATTATGTGTTTATTAGGTTGGTGAGCTAGATGCCAAGGTCAATGAGCCAGATGCCAAGGCCGATGAGCTTGATTTTTGTATATGTAATTATGTAGAACATTAATAAAAATATAAACATTGTTGCGTGTAGACCGACCACGAAGAAGAGTTATGGGGGACTAAGCTCCACTAGGTAGGGTAAGGAAGAGGGGGCTAAGTATTTGGGCCTAGGGGCTAAGCTAGGGGGCTTACCTCTAGAGGAATAATATTTTAATATTAATTCCTGAAGACTAAGGTGAACATGTGTTTTTATTTTCCTAAGTTTCTGGAAAGGGGACGTAGGCTAAATGGAGCGCATGCATCTCCAGGGAGACAAGTGTCGACTTGGGCGCATGTAGTTAAAGATGAAGCATCAACTCGTGTTGGGGGGATTCCCATTCTTCCATCCTCTGCCTGAGTGGTCCTACCATTCTCCTATACTACACGTGAACCTGAAACCTCCATCGTCAACCTCTGCATACATTCATGCATCTCTGAAACCAAAAACCGTGAAGTCGTCTTGTGTTATTCCTATGAAGCCGACGCAATTGTAGTTGCTTGAGCCATCTTGTGACTTAGCATTAGGCTTTTGTATTTTTGGGTGTCCATACCCATTTTTCCCTGTTGCTGTTGTTGTGCCATTGTTTTCACCTGTACCTGACTATAGTTGAGTCGAAGACTGGTTGAAGAGTAGGTTGCAAGGCCTGTGAGCAACTCTCCCAGGTGAGAGAGTTTGCTGGGAAGTGATTTCTCCTAGAAGGGAGTCCCGTAGCAGCTACAACATTCTGAGACTTCTGGTCCAACCTGTTGTTGAAGCCCAAGGTAAGGGAGGTGTAATAGCCGATGGACTTGTATTAGTGAGGATGTATCTTCTTGGGGTGGAGCAGGCGTGTGGGGAATGAGGGTCTGTGGGTCGTGGGCATAAGTGGCTCCTAGGATAAAAGATCCTTCCTGTTGCTTTGTGCAACTTCCTTGTTGTCCTTTCCAAGCCTAGAATTCCCTTTCCCGATGGATTTTAGTCCCAACTCAAGGGTGACCTACTGCTGAGAGTGATGAGCAGTGCAGTCTAAGGCTGGGAGGTTCGTGGAAGGTTTGCATGCAGTTGGTGGATTTACTCCAGCTTAAAGATAAGTATCATTGCCGTGCTTAATTATGTATTTTATGCATGTTTTGTGATGCTTGAATGTTATCATGTATTCCGTTGCATGTGGATTTACTGTTAATATTGTTTGAATCTGAACTGGAAGCAGTAATTCTGTGTTTATCGTGATTAAGTGTTTTAAATTCATTAAAATGCATATATATCATATAAGTGTATATTTCGCATGGTAGCATTACCCGGTCTCCGTGTTGGCCAGGGATCTTACAACAAGGCTCTCTCATTTTAGATCAACACTTGAGCATATTGAATATCTATAGGTTACTGAGGTAACCAAAGGATATCTAAGAAGAATTTCAGAGGGAAGGTGAAGAAAAGAAGGATGGAATTCAAGGGAGGATAAATTATTTTGATGACGCTCTCTAAAGTATGTTATTTGTTGGTCCCCGGTTTTGACTATGTTCTATGCCCATACTACATACCATTGACCTCCAACTATATGCCAGTACCACCTTTTTTGACCTCCTTTTGATATAATCAACACCCTTTTACCACTCAAAAGGGTCGCCTAAGGTATCTTTGAAATTCAAGTTATTATTATGCATTTTTAATACTTTAATTTGATAAATGGACT